>JAWQFJ010005258.1:0-35757 GCA_034096865.1 Theodoxus fluviatilis
ACCGGCACACCCGTATCCTCCCTCCAAGAGGATAACCGTCCCAGACGGTGAAAGCTCACAGGCACACTGACCCTTCTAAGCCAGTCTCGTGCACTCACGCGGTGGCCGATGGCACTTACACGGTACACTCCCTTGTACTCCTTTTCCATAACAGCCCTGTCATACCTTAGGACGCAACTGTTACAACTAACAGAGGTAGACAAACACGGGCACTACACGACACATACCAGTCGCTTGCACTCCCTCACTAGGACAAATGCTAGCAGACGGCATTACTCTGTACACTCACATGTACACTGCACTCTCAGCTCGGTCACACCGACTCTCACAGAGCGCACACAATGACAGCTGGGCATACACCCCCACTAGCGCACACGACGGTGCGTTGGCCACACGGGCCTACAGAGTGCACCCAACGGTGCAGTGGCCCCAGGCCACAGAGAACACTCCGTGGTGCTGGCCCCAGGCCACAGAGCGCACACAGCGGTGCTGGCAACACAGGCCACAGGGTCTCACCCTGACTCTGTCTCTAACTGTCTTTGAATATGACTAAGCCTGTCACACCTCCAGACAACTGTCCTAACCACACGGAAGTGGACGACACAGGCATTACATCATACTAGGAAGGTGCGCAGGGTAACCTCACCCCCCTCAGGAGGAAAGAGAGTGGGTCCCCAAGCGGACCGTGCCTACACCCTCAGTCTCTCTGAGTGTGAGGCACCCCTCACGCAGCCGACCACTATCTGACTCGTATCTCCAGTCAACACGCCACACACACGCTGGCGTTCGACAGCAGCATCAGCTGCCAAACATTTCCAACAGAACTAGCGCAACGCCCTAGTTGGCTATTCACACAACAACTGTTCCACAAGGGAAAACAATCGGGAAGTACACATACGGCAAACTTGCCCAGCTCAATAGCATCTGGTCCAATCACACACAGGACCTTTCTCACCAGTGTCTCAAACACTATCACGACTAGTCAAATCCACAAAATTTTGAACGAGTCACCAACAGTCAACCAGGGCTTTCATCCCCCTGCCACTGTTGCTAAAGAATGCTTCTCACTATGACAAGTGACACAACCTCTCTACGCATAATACAGGCTAGCCAACCACACTACCCTGCACTTCAGCATTCTAATCTTTACACATCACATGTGAAACGCTATTGAACTAAAAACTGACCCAAGCAGTTTTAACTAGACTTCCGCGACTAGCTTCACGACTCTCTGAAAACTAGTTAGTCTAACACTAAGACATTTTTCCTATCACTCAATAATATGTCTTATCATCTATCTTAACATGGCTTCATATAGCACATAGCAGCCAAGTCTATCCGGATCGCCCAGCCGGGCCGGATCCTCTACTACTAACTCAGCCACAGGTGAACCTATAACCACGGCTTTCACTAAGCCTAATAGGAAGGACAATCAACCTTTGATCAGCATAATCACTCACACAGCGGTGCATTCCCTCTAAGTTTTCCTCTCAGACTAGCAGACTTGCTCACTCATGCAGTCACGCCTGAGCACGCGAGACTACACTCTCGCAGGCTATGTCTTACCCCAACATCCTGTGGGTAACAGCTAAGCACATAGCATAACCTATTATAGAACCAACACTCTATAACAAGTTCTATAGCAAAACTAATTCTGCTAACAGGGAAAAGCAATCGTCCAACAACCAAGCTAGACCATACTTGGCAAAAGGCAAAAAGGGAATACAACAACAACAATGCAAATCAAGCGACCCCAAGAAATGCAATTCTCAAAAATACAGATCCCTAGTCTCGTCAAGCAAAGGAAGGGAATACTGGAACGTTCGATCACCCTGATCTTCAACCGTCCCTTCACTCACGCTGAGATGCGCCCCATCTCCCTGAGTCTTCCTTTCAGCTTCCTAAACCATGAGTTGTTTTCTTAACTCGTGCTCCTCTTGCACTTCTTCCAACTTCATTCTCTCCAGTTCCAGACGCGCTATCCAGCTTCCTCTCGAGTCATGCGCTCTGCTATGAACTCTGGAATTGCAGATGCTTCCACACCTAACTCAATAGCGAAGGAACGCCACCTTGCAATCCTTTCCCCTCTAGTCTAGGCGTTAGACGCCATGGTGGAACCTTTTCCAATAGCTCGCCCTGAACAAAGTTCCATGAACTTGGGAATCAACACAATAATGGGAACTAGGCAAACGCAACAATAACTAAGTCGCGCTCGGTAACAGGGCAAGAGGATCACAATTCAACTATCAAAAGTAACTCAAAAATTCAACAAGGTTATTCAAACCCCAAAACAATTCAGAAACCAGCAGGCAACTCTAAGATCCTACAGGTAACGCAACATCAGGGCAATCCAAAAATCCAAAAAGCAATCAAAATCAAAAACACAAATGCCTCAGTGTCCGGTGTCCCAGGAAAGTGGCAATCCGACAAAGAAAAAGTGTGTAATTTCCTAAATTACCAAAAGGAATATCCATCCTGGCAGGCTCGCCAAATTGTCGCGTGTTCTTGATGTTATTATGGGATGTCAGTGTATAAATACACTAACTCCCTAAGTAAGGTTTTCAACAAAACCTGATTACCACTTCCTAGGGACAAAACAAACAAATGAACAACAACGAGTGGAATAAAAGACACTGAGGTAGTAGTGAATGTTAAAAGGAAATGAAAATTTAATCACAAGCAACAAGAGAGATAAAAATCCCAGCCCTCCCCAAAAACCCCCTCAGTAATTTTGCGACGAGAAGAATGGGCAAAACTGCCCACACACCCGCAAAACACAAAACCCACACACCCACCAAACCAGTTATCTGTAAAACACAAAGGACCCCTATCCACCTCGCACAGGCGATGAGACAGTAAACAAGATAACGTCCAACTCTCGGCGGCGCTGGCCTGGCCCCTGGCCCCGGCGAGATTCACAAGGGTGAATGAAAACAATGTCCAAACTCTGCTGGGCGAGAGTCACAAGGATGAATGAAAACAATGTCCAAACTCTGCTGACTGTGTCGGACCACTCGACAATTAGAAAAGACGACCCAAAGACAAGAAAGGGAGAGGTGCATTCACCTTACCAGAATTTGATTAACCGTCAGTCTCCCTCAACGTCCAGTCTCACGAGACTCCTCGAGAAACACGACACACACACCACGACTTGTGTCAGGACGACTCTTCCACCACCTGTCACGTAGATCCTTCCATCTCTTCTTGTGTCACGAAGACTCCACCACGACTTGTGTCACGAAGACTCCACCACGACTTGTGTCACAAAGACTCCACCACGATTTGTGTCACGAAGACTCCACCACGACTTGTGTCACGAAGACTCCACCACGACTTGTGTCACAAAGACTCCACCACGATTTGTGTCACGAAGACTCCACCACGACTTGTGTCACGAAGACTCCCCCACGACTTGTGTCACGAAGACTCCACCACGACTTGTGTCACGAAGACTCCACCACGACTTGTGTCACGAAGACTCCACCACGACTTGTGTCACAAAGACTCCACCACGATTTGTGTCACGAAGACTCCACCACGACTTGTGTCACGAAGACTCCACCACGACCCACGTCGCTCCGTACAGTCCGCCTCTTGGACATCAGATGAAGGGACGAGAAAATAAGGGAAAAAGGGGGGAGAAAAAAAAAGGAAGACGAAAAAAAGCCTCATCAGACCCATGGCATGAACAGACTGTGTTACTCGCAGGAGATACCCGGAACTCCTTATCTGGCGGTAACGGCACGCCAGGGCAGGCGCGAGCGCCTCCCTGGCGCCCGGCAGCCCCAGCCGCCGCACACGTCTGTGTCCACTCAACAGCGAACGTGAACTGATCCACTTGGGGCTTCAACGCCCGAACAATCCGTCGCCCCAGGCCAAATTAGCCAACCAAAAGAACTCGATTATATCACGTGGTGAACCAAGCATACGTGATCATACGTGCTTCACTCATGCCCACCCTTTAGGGGTCCATCCCCCCAATATCGAATCTCGACACCCCTACTATCCCTCTATGGTCAAACCCAATTAGCATCAAGAGGCAAGGTGGTGGCTTTGTTACTAATTTTAGGTGCGTCAGCACATTCCAAAAATTTCGGACAGCGCCGCTGTGGCGAGACCAAACCCCTATGTACACTTTCTCACTCTATCTTGTCGCTATCATGCGACAGACATGAAAAATAGACAAGATAATATGTTTAATACTCATATGGCGATGACGTAAACATTTTGGTCTGATCAGCCCCTGCCTTCACGTTTAAACGTTTAATACCACAGAACTGAAAGCGTGGTCATGAGGTCGTCCAGTGGTGAGCAGTTTTTCCAACTTGTCACCGCATGTTAGAGATTGGTTCGATTCCTTAAACACAAGCGTGGCAAAACTATTCCCCAGCTCATAAAGGTGAACCTTTGGTCCCTGCCAGTGTTCTTGCCCGTGCCTCTCCCCAGCACCACCACTGCTTTCACGGCTGGCGTGGGAACCATCAGAGGTGCCATAAGAAATCCTCTTTGCTCAAACAAAAGGGGAGTAATCAAATAAAAAGCCCTGGCATATAATGCACTTGTAATTATCATCGACCCGCCAACTTCAATCGACATGGCGGTTCCGAGTTACAAGCGAGGGAGGGGACGGTAGAGTTTGCGTGTGCCTCTGGTTGGTGACGCCTGTCTTGCTACATGATCGCTGACTCATGTCTCACCACGCAACCTAGCTGGTCGCGTCAGAAACATGTGTCAAAGGAAGTTGTTGGGGTCTGCCATTGAAAAGCGCTGATGGCTTTCTTCCGTGACTCATTCCTCTGGCACAAGCATTGCGAGCATGTGGGGTGCACTCTACTCGCTGCTGACCTGCTGTCGCCGTGGTTAGGGAGGGTCATGCGCATGGGCACCTACTTTGCTGTACTCTCTGCTGTAGCAACGTCAGCAACGAGAATCACCACTACCACCATCATCACCACCACCATTACCAGCATCACCACCATCACCGTCACCACCATCACCACCATCACCACCACCATTACCAGCATCACCACCAACACCGTCACCATCACCGCCACCACCATCATCACCACCACCATAACCAGCATCACCACCATCACCGTCACCACCATCACCACCATCACCACCACCATTACCAGCATCACCACCAACACCGTCACCATCACCGCCACCACCATCACCACCACCACCATCACCACCATGATCACCATCACCAGTACCACCATCACCACCCACCACCATCATCACCACCATTACCACCATCATAGTTGTTGTCGCCGTCATTGCTCTTATAATCATATTTGCAATTGTTGTTCTCTCTCTCTCTCTCTCTCTCTCTCTCTCTCTCTCTCTCTCTCTATGTCCGTCCGTCCATCCATCTGTCCGTCTGTCCATCTGTCTGTCTGTCTGTCTGTCTGTCTGTCTGTCTGTCTGACTTTCTGTCTGTCTCTCTGTCCGTTCGTCCGTCCGTCCGTCCGTCCGTCCGTCCGTCTGTCTGTCTGTTTGTCTGTCTGTCTCCCTTCCTTTCTCCCCTAGTGGCGCTGCAGGTGCTCCTACTGCTGATTATACTACTGCTGTTACTGGAGGTACTACTGAACCTGCTGCTGGTGGTACTTCGTCTAAGGATGATGGGATACTGATGGTTGTACTACTACTAATGCTGGTGCTGCTGCTGAATTACGTTTTCACGCTATCACCGGGCCTCCTGCTGATTGAGAATCTGCGTCAGTCAGTGCTGTTGCTGTTTGTCGAAGTATTCCACTAACGCTCTCCACACGGTATGCTATTGAATAGTAGGTTCTTTCATGATCACTGTCAATATTGATATCAGTTTCCTTATTAAAAAATTTAGAAACTTAATTTTTAAGAACATTTATATATAAACATTGGCCTTATAAACAAGTGAATATTATGAGTAGTGAAGAAGTTGTTTCAGACGTTGAATCATTTTTGCTTCAACTGTGGAGAACTATTCGATACTGCTACTAGCTGCAGAAACAGCTTCGTCGATATTATCCCCGTTTACGTTTTCTTTCTTCTTTCTTTTCAGCTACACTATATTTGGAGTTTGTGTGTATATGTGTGTGTGTGTGCTATGCGTGTGTGTGTGTGTGCGTGTGTGCGTGCGTGTGTGTGTGTGTGCATGTCTGTGTGTGCGTGTGTGTGTGTGCGTGCGTGTGTTTTGTGTGTGTGTGTGTTTTGTGTGTGTGTGTGTGTGTGCGTGTGTGTGTGTGCGTGTGTGTACGTGCGTGTTTGTTTTTCAGACATTGCACTAACATTCAGTTTCAGCCTCGTGATTTTATTTTCCTTTTTGTCCGAACACAAACATTGTAATGTATGTTCAAACATACCGATATGGAAGGTGCGCATAGACAGAGGTAACGTTTTCAAGTCCACAAAACGGTATCCCCCAGCAGAAATAGAAGTTGTGGTCGATGAAATTTGAGGCGAATGGATCGGGTAAGATACCGTGAGCTGGGGAAAACTGATAGGAAAGAAGGAATTAGTGTAGGGAGATACAATCGGACGGGACGAGGGATAAGGAAGGTGGGGATGCGCTTGCTGTCTGCAAGGTAAAGCCCGGTAGAGATGCAAACCAAGCTGTCCTTTCCATCAGCCTCCTTCGCCTCTGCCTGGCCAGCCCTAGCTGCGTATCGGAGGTGTCACCACCGTCTGGTTAGCCTGGCTTGCTGATATCGCTCGTGTTCCCGTTTGGCCGTGCTATCACGCCAGCCACACTGCTCAAATCTGCGCTTTCCCTGCAGCGTTAGCGTTGAATTGCCTCTGACAGGCCTTTCCAAGCTCTGGCTCTGTTGTTCTCTCTGTTCTTTCCCACTTCTAGAACACATTCTGTTCTTGCCCAGCCACTGTATATCTTCCTGTGATTGTCCAGATATTCCAAAACTTTCCATGCCAGCCCCTCTTTTCTAAACTTCCTCGAGCCTTCCCAGCTACTGTAAAACTTACTGTGTCTGCTCAACTGCTCTGAATCTTTTTGAGCCTACCCAGCCACAGTAAAACATGTCGTCTGTGCCTAACTACTCTAGAATTTCTTGAGCCTGCCCAGCCACTGTTGCTTTTCCTGTGCTGCCCAGGTACTCTAAAAGTGTATGCCTGCCCAGCCACTCTAGCTTGCCCAACTACTGTAAAATTTCTTGCGCCTGCCCGACTGCTATGACTCTTCTTAAGCCTGCCCAGCTACATGTACTATGAAATTTCCTGTACTTGTCTAGCTACCATGACTCCCTATGCTTACCTTGATACCATAAAACTTAGTGTGATTGCGTGGCTACTATAACACTTTCTGTCCCTGCCAACTACTTTAAAACTTCACGTGCTTGCTCGATCTCTCGCAAACATCTTATGACCGCCAAACTATTGCGTCTCCTTTGCACCTGTATAAGTTCTATAATGCTTCCGGTGCCGGCTCCGTCAGGAAACCAAATCGTGAGTCGCTGCCATGCTTCCACACTGAATGGCCACCTAGCCAAGGCGTCACTTCCTGTGCCTGCTCAGCTACTGTGCCACTTCTGTGCCTACCTGGGTTCTGTCCCACGTCTTGTGCCTTCCTTGATTCTCTGCCATCGCTGTGCCTGCTAAATAAGAAACTGAGCTGCGTTCCGTACCAGCCCATCTCCTGTACAACTTCCTTTACCTGGTCAGCCACGGTCGCTCTTTCTGAAATTGCTCAACTGCTAATGTGCGTTTTCTTCACGTGCGTAGACAGGATTTCCGGTTACAGGGAAGTTACATGTACAATAGAAGGTGTGTGCTTGTCTAGTCCTGTTGTTGTTGTCATTATTTTATTGTCTTTCCCTTTGTTTATTTTTATGTTTTTCTCCTCAGATAATGATATATCCCTAGTTATTTTGCAAATACGGTCCTCAGAGTCATCAAGTCTCTCTGATAAGTCACTTGTGAGTTAATGTTTCAGGTCTGAAGGAAAATGAGTATAATAATGAATACGTTTATTACACGTACTATCATAAGTTTATAATAACACTTTCACTATTAATAAGAGTAGTATACAACATAGCGGTTTGACCTCATTACTTCTAATTAAAAGTGTTAATTAATTAGGTCAAACTGCTATGTTGTATACTACTAATACATTTGGTAAATTATAGAACAGATTAAATATGGCGACTGAATTATTGCGTCCGTTGTCTTTGTCGTCGACTCTTTTTTTAATAGGGGAAGCGGTCAGAGAAAAGAGGAAAGGGGAGAGGGGAATGTTGAGGGAAAAGGAGAGAGAGAGAGAGAGAGAGAGAGAGAGAGAGAGAGAGAGAGACGGAGACAGATACAGAGAGACACAGAGAGAGACATAGAGAGAGAGACAGAGAGAGAGAGACAGAGAGAGAGAGACAGAGAGACAGAGAGAGAGACAGAGAGAGAGAGACAGGGAGAGACACAGAGAGAGACACAGAGACAAAGAGACAGAGAAAGAGAGAGAAAGACAGAGAGAGAGACAGAGAGAGAGACAGAGAGAGAGACAGAGAGACAGAGGCAGGGACAGAGAGAGACACAGAGACAGAGAGAGACAGAAAGATAGAAAGATAGAGAGATAGGAAGATAGAGAGACAGAGACAGAGACAGAGAACGACACACACACACACACATACACACTGAGAGAGAAAAAGAGAGAGAGGAGAGAAAGAGAGAAACAGAGTGAGAGAGAGAGCCAGACAGACAGAAAAAGAGACAGACAGAGAGGGAGAAAGAGAGATGGGGAGATATATAGAACAGAGCAGGGAAGGTGGGTGGGTGTAAAGATGCAAGACAAACGCAACTCTGCACCGACGGCAGAGTCGTTTCCTATCTTTGAATGCTATTCACAAGTCTATAAAGTTGAATCGTTATCGTCGACGTTCACACGTTTACAGAGTTGGCATGGTAAACTTTGTCATGTCCCAGGAAATCTGGCTGTAAGAATTATATACAACGCGACTACTCTACTTCACAAAACTGGCTTGAAACCGACTAGACGTCAGTCATATACCAGTCCAGTTATCAGGAGCGAAATATAACTTTCACCAGCTCAGCAGGCGTATACGAATTTACTGCTTCTAAACTCGGTAGGGGTGCAGAAATCTTTGGTAACAAAAATCGTCATGGTACGACGCATTCTAAACACAGAGATCATAGTATCTCTGACACAGGTTGGTCACGTGACTTCTTCTCCACATTCCAATGATTTTACCAATCAAAATTCAACATGATCAAAAGACCATTGAGAGTAAAAAGAGACGATTCTATCTCTCTCCAATTATTTATCCCGATAGATAAACACAAATGTGGTGTTCTAATAAAACTAATCTATGAGATTTTCAGGAAATCATTTGAGAACTATTTTTAGCGCGAACGTCGTCAAAAGGTTGCAAACTGCCTTGAGCACGTGCGATTGTGTATAGTAATTCACGCAATCTTTCGACCTACTATAAACGCAGCGAAAAGAATTCCTATGGCTCCGGGCTGGTTTCGTGAATCTATGGTTATACTCTCGCAAGTAAATGCTTTCTGGCCGGAACCTGTGGTCTAACTGCCTTCACACTGTTTGACGAGCTCTACTTCGATCATTCCTGTATCGACTGATGGAGTCAGTAAGCGATTTAACCTACATTCCGTCTGTGTCTGTGTTGTGTTGAGTTGTGTCGAGTGGAAGTTTCTTCTGTAGGAATCCGTCCGATTCCGAAGTTCGATATTATCGGATAGCTCAGAAGCAGTTTTTCTTAGTTTAATCCTTCTAAGCATACATTAAATTAATGATTCCTCATCAGCAATAGCACTCAGCGGGTTTCTCACTTTCTGTGTGTATCGGTCGAAAAGATTATGCAGACGGGATAGGTTGCCTTACTCGCTAAATGAAGTATAACTATTGCTGTTGTATTCAAAGTCCTTATACTTAGTAGAGTTCACAATATTACACTCTTGTGATTCGAATTTTACCGCATACAAGTTTTACGTTTATAGGAAATCGATGTTTAGAAAATGAATTGACGAAAAACATGGCTGCCAGTATCGAGTGTATCACAACAAGCGGAGGAATACACTGACGATGTGATATGCCATTAGCGTGGCTGAGATTTTGTGTTCAGAACGGTGGTATGCAAGTTATGGAAGAATTAAGGCTATCACGTGACCAACCTGTTGCTGAGACTATATTCACTAGTCTCAGCCACGCTGAATGGGTACAACGGCAGCCAGTCGCGGTTTCCTGTGACATCCCTCATCCAGTCCCCACCGCGCTATCGCCTTGCTTCCGCTATCACGCTGCCGCGTGTGACTGTCAGAGTCTCTACTCCAGGAAATTAGTTCTAGTCCTTGCCGTAGAGTTGTCTGCCCTTTAGTCTTCAGCTTCCGCCTCCCAATCGCCCCGCTGTCTCCGTCCATGTAGATAGTCCATTGTCTTGCTGGGCGGTATTCGCTCAGTCCGCTTCTTTACCTGCTTTCTGCCTCGAGAACTGAGGAAAGCAGTTCATTACGCAAGCAATACTCCTACATACTAACGACCGTTTTCCTGACAAGTGGAAGCCGATGCAATGGCAATGCGAGACGGTGTTTTTGTTTAAGATCTTCCCATGATGTGTAATGTTCCTTATTGCCCCGCCTCGTTTGCGAAAAGTGCATCCCACCTCCTACCTAACGCATAGTATCAGCTTTGATGCTGATCAGAGTTACAACCTTAAATGGACTTTGTATTTAAAAATTAGAAGAGTATTGTGTACCTTTTGTAATTAATTTACTTTGCAAAACAGAAAAACGCAAATCTAGCGCGAAACATGAAGAGCAAGTGGAAATGTGGGATCTGTAAAAATTTATGCAAGTCAGCGTTCGTTTTTTTACATTCAGTCAACAATAACCTTCAACGATACAATAATGGGATTTTTAAAAGCTTCCTTTAAATCCTGCCGGAAGACTAATTTATTTCATCTTTGACTGTGTCGAGCGCCTCGAGCATGCCCTTGGACGTCAGAATGGCGCTAAAAAATGCGCCAACACAGATGTACATACACATACATTTTCAAACGAGCAACTCCATGAGGTCTCGAAACACGTAAAACAAGATGGTTGTACGATAAATGAGCATTCACTCAGGTAGTTGACCACGAAGGAAAACGAGATGATAAACCCAAAGATTCTATACGATGACCCTCAAACTGGCTGAGACATCTCAGTAAACAACTCATTCCGAAGGCAACCGAGCAGTTCGTGACGGTGTGTGTGTCCTAGGAGCAAGCAGCCACGCCATCATGGCTATGGTCCTAACAGTCTCTTCGTGCACGCCGACTGCCGCAGCAGCACGCTCGGGAGAGCAGATGATTTAACGGCTGGACGGACGGGTGGACGAGACCACAGGAAAAACACCATCGACTGTGCCATCGGGCGCGCTGAGGCCGACTTCCTGGCGGGACCTGCTGACACCGCAGGAGGCACGCTGTCTTTCTGTGCGGCGCCTGCCCAATTTCATGGCAGGTGGCGAGTCCCGCTCGCAAATCACCCACGCCGCAGCGTTTCGCTGTCTGCGTGAGCCCCCGACAGAGCACCGCGCTCGACGGCATCAGCCGTAGAAGCAGCGCTTGTGAGTGCTTGCTCCCCACTAGTGGGTGAGCTTCTGCATTGCCTGAGGCTGTGGAAAAACGAACCTTTGGTTGGTGCCCTTTCATTGGTCTAATGGTCTGGATTTATGAGAAGTAGTCTGTTCTGTTCCTCTTCAGCTGTAACTCGCTGTGTTCCAGTTTATTTTGCTCGGTTCAGAATCTGTAGTCCTAAACTATTGGTCTCCTGTAAAAGTACGCTCCTTTAGGATGGGAAAAAAACAGAAGTAGAGCTGTAGTACATTCACTTTGTACGTCGTTTTTATATCATTGTCACATCTCTAAACCCGAGTTAATAACAAATTTTTCCGTTTCCTTCGTGTTATCTCCCGAGCCGCCGGGAAATTTACGTCCAAATTCAAGAAATGGAATGAAATATTTGCAGGTTTCTATGTTTAAATCCCTTCTCCAGAGGAATAATCCGTTTGCCTTGTGTCGAGGCGAACTGGCTTAAATCGATGGAGTGACTACAAGATAAAAACTAAGTTATTGCAAACTGATGCAATGACTAAAGTTTATTCTTCATTTAAAAAAAAATTCCTAGTCTGCAAATGGAATCTCGCACCAGTCGCCAGCGTCTGCAGAGGAACGTTTCCCGCCAAGCAGTGGCGTGGCGTGGCGTCAGACAGAGCTGCTCACGCAGCGCCCTTAGTCTTTCCCCAGGCTATCAGCGCCACGTCCATGACGCACTCACCGTGACAGACGGCTCCCCATCGCTCCCCGATCAATTCGCAGCTATCAGCCCCCATCGCCTTTAATGGAAAACCTTTCGGCAGTTGCGCAGGGTAAATAATCTGCATCTTTTCTCCCCTTCTCCCGCCTGTTCTGCCTTGACGGTAGGAGTGATTTGACGGCGTTTTTCGCGAAATGAGAGGAACGGAGGAGGAGGAGGAGGGGGAGGTGGCGGATGGCACAAGATGAGAGTGTGGATGGGGAGTTACATTAGTGTTTTCTAATAATTTTCACTTTGTGTCTATTTGTGCGTACAGTTGTAAGTCACAAAATATGGATGTTTTAGTCAGGAAAAGTAACATTCTTTTCAATCGACAATGCACTTAAAGTGTAATGGTATTCGCCTCTCTTACGGTACTGAGTGATCCGCTTGAAACTATACCTTCTCAAGTATGAAGTCTCACGAGGATTTCAAGATTTTCTGGGGCCTGACTCAATAACATTATCCAATGGGGAACCTGAGAACTGAAAAGCTTATTGAAAGGAAAATATCAGTAGCTCTTCAAAGCCGCCGGAAAAAGGGCAACCCAACACCTGTTCATTGCGAAAATGCTGGGAGAAGTTACTTCAAATAATGAAGAGGTGGAAAGTTAAAAAGTGCCTTTAGATGACTTTTGAAAAACAGAATTAGAATATATTTTAATAACCAAATTCAACCTTCCAGCTCTCGAATCTAAACCCCCAATTCTCCTCAACCCCATCCCCTAAGCCCCTACCCCGCCCCATCCTCTTTCCCGACTGACCTTGGAAATATTTTGAGAAGTGCAACATTCCGCTGTTAAAAAAACTATTAGATTGTGTAATCTTTCAAAATTACACTCATTGAGGTTTTCATTGAATTAAAAAGTCTCTTTTAAACATCTTTTCATCATTTGTGTCAGTTAAATAAACTTCTCTCCGCTACTTAAGACACCAGCTTTGCCAGTTGGTCCGAATAAGATATTGTGCAATAATGTTTGCCCATTCGGAAATTTCGGGGATCGTGGGATTTCAGTATTTAAATGGACGAGGAAAACCAAAAACGTGTCCATGCTCTGTATTGATCTGATCTTTCAGTTATTGTTCTCCCTTTTAATACTGAAGTCCCCTCTCTGGCCCATTTCCCCCCTACCCACATTAGATACTGTGCTAATAACGGGCCATTCGGTGGCTTAGGGGATCATTTGGCTTTCAAGTGGTCAAAAGTTGGAGGAACACAAAAACTTTCTACAGCGATTAGAAACTTTTCTAATCTCTCGCTCTCTTTTCCTTCCTCATGAGCAATCGGTTTTGGGAATTCCTCCGAGCAGAAAGCAGAGATAGACTAATGTGGGACGGGGGAGGCAGAGACGAGACAAGCGTGAGAAAACTCAACATTTCTCTTCCTCTTGCTGAAGGCCTTATCCGTTTTTGTGCTTCGTTGCACGGCGGGCCATTTGCTTACGTAGAGGAAGCCCGCATTTCCCCAGCAAAGATCGCATGCCAGAACGCAACACTGAAGAGGACATGCAGGGGAAATAGGAGAAAGCCTCTTGGTTTACTTGGTGCGCATTGCTTAAAGTCGCGTACTCAAAAAACCTGAAGTCTGAGAACACGTGTTAGGCAATCTGATGTCTTTGCCCCTGTAAGTCCTCGTATCTGTCTTGATCTTACAGAGTTGATGGGATAAACAGAAAGGGCAGGCGCTTGATATTTATTAGGAGTGTAAAACTGTCAGCCTTTAATTCCCCCGTTGATAAGACAACAGTTTGATGTGTTACGGATGTGTTTGTTTTGGATTTTATGTCAAATGATTGGCACGTGATTGTTGTGCTATTAGTGTAGTGCTTACAGTTTGGAAAAGAATGATCACGAAATGACATCAGTGACATCAGAAGAACCGATGGGGAACAACGAGAGAGAAGAATCAGAATGATGGAGAAGAATGGGAAGTAAGAAATGGAGTCGGAAGAGAAGTAGTGACGGATACACCGTAGTTGAGGGATCTCAACTGCAGGGCTCAGCTGTTTTAATACCCTGGCCGAGTTCAATGTTGACCGGGACGGAGGAAGCTAATTCAGGGAGTGATGGGCAAAATGCCCGTATGAACGTTGCTATCAACGACGTAACGATTATTCGCCCGACAGCTACAAGTACTTGAAGTAGAAAGACAAACCCCTGGAAAAGAATAAAGCAGCGTTTGCTGGCATTGATGTTAACTCATATGAATCAGTGGCCGTGTTGCTATGTGCTGCTCCCTCTCCATCTACAACTGCAAGAAACTCTCCCTCTTCCGCCTTGAATGAACCTGTCTTCCTCAGGGTTAGTTGGGCTTGCTGCCACCAGTTTTTGTTTAAACCCCTATCCTACACTGGTAGTAATTGCGTTGCGGGGTCGGCTGCATTGGTTTGATCCCCTAGACGAAAATGAGCAAGTGGCGGTCTTGTAACAGATGCTTCCAAAGATAGTATCACTTAGGTATGCAGACGTTTGCAGATGCATGAAGAAACAATATGTGCAAGACGTACATGATTCATAAATCAAGAATACTTAATCATTGAAATAACTGCTCGTCAGCAAAACCTGCTGAAATGCAAATAATCATTTCCATAAATTGTGTAGTAACATGACGACTTATCATACGAAGTTTGCGAGGGGACGTAAAAAGGCATTATATTGAAATGATCTACCATATCCTATCGTATGTATCGTAATTTCTCAGCTTCTGTTTGAAAGAAAAGGTCTGAGAAAAAAGAGAAACTCAAGGGATTTCGTTTTACAAAGGAAAAACGGCTTGAAGACCTGCCAGGGAGGGGTGGTGCAAACTGTCAGTTATCATTACACTTGATTCATACAGCTTCAGAGATCTGAATTTTTATCACTTCGTAGCAGAGCTCTGCTATCAACTTCGTAGGCTCGCCAGTATTTTTTTCGACTTGCGCGAGAGAGGGGGAAGGGGAAATGACTGAATAACCGCCTGGAGTTGTCGATCCTTTCTGTTCCCGTCGAAGTCGCTTACTTTCGTTTTCCGTTTCTTTTCGGCTCTTCATCTTAACGTCTTCACCCGTCAGGCGTATCCAGAGAGGGAAAGGTAGGTGGGGAATTGGTAGAGGGTAGGGTGGGCGGGATTGGGGTGGGAAATGGGGAGCGGGGGAAGATGGGGATGGAGTGGGGGGTGAGTTGGATTCGGTGAGGTCCTGTCGAGTCGGGGCTCCTTGCGCCCGATCCCTGGACGGAGAGGGCAGCGGGCCATGAGAAGGCATGCCGATGAGCGCCTGGCCTTCCTGGAAGCTCCGGGGCTGACATGTAGATAAAGAGCTGTCTGGCCCCCGCATTTCCAGAGGCGGATGAGCGGGGCAATGGGGGCGAAGGGAAGGGCAAGAAATTGCGCTTAGAGCGGGCCCTTCTTGATGAAGGGACCGCCACTGGTCTCGGCGCAGGAGGCCGAAAAAAAGGGTCCGCCTGGATACCTCGGTCAACACAAGAGCCGCCTTTCTTCTGGCCTCCCGGCCCCTTTGCTCAAACACGGGGCTAATGCCCGCCTATTGATTCTACGGCCCTCTCGAGTAGATTCTCGTGTCGGGTTTTCGCCCGCCTGTCCAAGAGCAGGGGAAAGTTTTATGCGTGGCAAGGGACGCTGTCAGGGCCTTCCTGCACCGTATGCAGACGTGGACGGCGAAGACGTCTCGGCTGAGGCCATTCCCGCCCAACCACCTTGCAGAAGTTAATGCTGATGGAAAGCAACAACTCTTCTTCGCCTTTGCATTTCTTCTGGCTGCTTTCACCCGGTCGCCTTGACTGACTCCATCGCATTGGAAAAGTTTCGTGATGGCTCTTGTCTCCTGAATAGCGGCGAGGAGTGTGAAAAGTTTCCCCATCGGTTCAAGAGCAGTAGGAATGAGGCTCATGGCAATGCCTCTGCTGCTATGCAGTGATCAGATAAAAGTCCAACTCATTCTCCTTGATTTCCAATCCGAAGTCGTTGCTTAAGACCCTCCGTAAGGGCACCCTTGAAAGCCATTTCCTGCCAATAGCGTCTTTTGTCACAAAGAAAGCATGCAAATTGAAAGATAAAATATACAGCCAGACGCTTTGTTGATATTCTGGCATTTTCAGGCATTTTTGGGCAAACTGCATTTAGCTTCGTATGCAGAAGTTTTAAAGTAGAAGCCATGGTCGTCATACCTTCTTACGGGAACAAGTATCACTGAGAACGTCGGCAGTAAAAGCTTGGGTCTGACACAATTTGTTGTCGCGTTTTTCAGTGAATCGGTTCCGATTTATCGTACACGTACTGCCAGTACTTATTATGCCTCCCGCTGCGCCTACATACACAATTGTCGCTCCTTGCAACAGCGTTGTTTCATGACTGCTTTCACTGTCAAAGCTTCTTTGCATTGTCTCGCCGTCCATTGCCAAGGAAGCTATGACGCAAACTATCAGTGAGTAGAGTCGGAACTGCAAGAGCTAGACATGACGGAGTTCTGTAGTTGCGGTGAAGTTTGGAGTTGGAGCCATGGAGTAGAGAAGGAACAATGGGAGTTGAGGGTGGGTGGGTGAGTACATAGAGTGCAGTGTTACGTACCAGACTTCCACGGAAGCATGAATACGTTGCACACCGAGAGAGACGGCAGGTTAGTGCTTGCCTGTGAGTGGTGGCGGCAGAGGAACGCGGACCTCATAGCAGTTCCACACTCCTCTCCTTGGAGTCATTGCAGTAGGGGGCTTTCCAGCCTCCACGCAGGGCAAGCACTGCCTGATGCCCATTTTCATCCCTGCTATAGTGAGGTCAACAGTGATGTGCCTAAATGCATCTTACTAGGCGAACGGGTGTAATAAACACTAAGTGCTGCAGGTTGACAACCGAGATCATCCCTTGACGTAGTTATAATTATTGTTGCTATGTTCATTTTCTTAATCACACCTAGTTTGATCATGTCATCTGAAGAGACATGCTTACACGCAGAGGCACAGGCACACACTTTTACACGCGCACGTGCACAAACAAACTCGCTCATATGTCTCATTCTTATACTCTTCGCTTACTACAACAGTGTGTGCGTGTGCGTGCGTGCGTGCGCGCGCGCGTGTGTGTGTGTGTGTGTGTGTGTGTGTGAGAGAGAGAGAGAGAGAGAGAGAGAGAGAGAGAGAAGAGAGAGAGAGATAGAGAGAGAGAGAGAAAGAGAGAGAGAGAGAGAGAGAGAGAGAGAGAGAGAGAGAGAGAAACATGAACTCTTTGTTTAAGACAAACCGCCCGTTACACTTGAAACCAGCAAAACAACAAACCAAAACGTGGCATCCTGCGATGTACAGTCAGACTCAGAGTTAATCTAGGACAAGGCGCCTATGCAAGAGAGTTCCTTCTCTCTTAAGTTTGTATGCTGTTGGTTATTCTGCAGATCATTGATTCCTAGGTAGAATTGCACAAAGAAGTCGTGGAATTTCTTAATGGTAAGACCAGTAAAATATTCCTTCCTGCCAACGTAATCTTTGAATAATACCAGTGAAATCTAGCTTGTGTTGTACATTTTGGTACTATGTTTAGTAGGAACCTTCCCTTAGTTTCTGTTTGAAAGCTTCAAAATGACCTTTTCATTTCTGACTCCTTCATTTAACCATACGAACAAAAAGCCTGACTCATACAAACAAATTTTGATACATTCCATCCGATTTAGATTGTGGGCAGTTCAGATTTTAGAATAGATATGAGGTTCGCTTGTTTCGGATATGGACAGCCTGAGCCAGTTTTGACTGCTATGGTGATGTGAGACATAGACAAAGGGTATCTGCCACGATCTCAGTAAACTATGTAACTGGATGTTCGTATGTCCAATCCGGGAATCTTATTCAAGCAAATGCGTAAACTTTCTCAATGTGATCCGTGTAACTCAAGCCCCTTCCTTACCTCCGAGCAATAGAACTATGTTGACTGTAACTGCGCGTCAAAAAGGTTGAATAACACTTCGGGATTTGTAGTGGACAGGCTCCACGTTGCCTTTAAGATCTTAACAGCTTTTTGTGTCCCTTTAGCCACCTGATCAACAGTACAAATATTAATTTATGACCTAGTGGAAAACACGACAGCAAGGTACTTATACTAGTTTACTTCTAAAATTATTTTGTCGGAAAACCACGTTTAATCTCCCTCTCTCTCTCTCTCTCTCTCTCTCTCTCTCTCTCTCTCTCTCTCTCTCTCTCTCTCTCTCTCTCTCTCTCTCACTGTGTGTGTGTGTGTGTGTGTGTGTGTGTGTGTGTGTGTGTGTTTAGTTGAGTTGTTTTTTGGGGGGTGTCCACTCTTTCAAAAGCACCACAACTTTATGTTTTTTCTTCGTTGCTCTTCTCACCTATGGGTTCGGGGTAAGAATTGACCCACCGCGTATCCCTACGCGATACGTAAGGAGCGAATAATTAGAGAAACTGCATATTGATTTACTTTAATTATAACCAACCTTGATGATTGTTCGTGATCAATTACCTTAAATGGCCTTCAAAGGCTGATAACCCGTATGGATCCATTCACTTGTCCATCTTCAGGCCTAACGATTTAGACACACTGGCTAGGTTATCATGTTGGTTTCATAGCCCAATAGAAGTAGCAGTGAGGATAACATCATTGGCAAATAAAAACAGTAACGGTATTTCATTCCTGTTAGGAGCTGGGAGAGATAGATAGATAGATAGAGAGAGAGAGAGAGAGAGAGAGAGAGAGAGAGAGAGAGAGAGAGAGAGAGAGAGAGAGAGAGAGCAAGCAAGGCGTTACATTTAGCAGCTAGTCAAATCCAAGAAGTGCCATGCTATCAGGCAGGGAAGAAATTCGCACCACGCGGCAGTCTACTCTGTGTGAAGGACGCAGAATTCCCGCCTGCGTTATCTCCCCGCACCTTATCTCCACTTGGCGGCGCTGCACTCTCTTGCCTCCAGAGTGACGGGCCTTGTCTAACAGTAACAGCACGTGACTGGTGGTCCAGGGAACTCCAGTCTCCATTTCAGTGTAGCCCTGTGCGCCGTTTTGTGTGTGCATCGTGCTATGCTTTTGAATGGCTGTCGATTCTGCAGCACTGGTCTTTCGTACGCATTCGTTAAACAAGTTTCTTTCGAAAGTGATTTGCTTGTGTGTAAAATTTACTCTTTTAATCTGCCAGTTTGCAGAATTTGTGGAAGTGAAATGATATAAAATGATGTAAAAATACTTACACTCTTTTTTTTCTTTTTTTTTTTAACGTTTAGCCGACACTTACACGTGCAGCAAGTCTTACCATTTTTGCTGAGCGCCTAAACATAAGATTTCGTTGCAACATGGTGTTCCTATGTTCGCTGGTATGTTGCGGGTCGCTGTTCATGTGGTTGCTGATGTTGACGTCAGATGGTGTTGTTGTGCTGCTGCTGCTGTTGCTGCATCTTTTCTGTCTGTTGCCAGAGTGATGTCGTTTCGTTTACTTTCCCTTTGTTTGATTCTTGACAAAAATGAGACTTTTTTTCAGACGATCAAATGTTCACGCAATACAAAGCCATCTATCGATTGCAAAGTCGGGTAATTCTAAGTTTCTAACCTTCCCCCACTTCCAAACTACTTCGCTCCCCCAGGTTTTTTACGCGTCTGATGCTACCCTCTCTTTTCCGTGTCTCCATCTCTCCCTTTTTAAACATTGCGTGCTACCAATGATGCGACTGAGTTCTGACGTGAAACAATGCGACTTGCAACAGCCGTCATCCTGATCCAACCTCGTTGCTGAGCTCCCTGCCTCGCCTCGCCTCTGAAGTCTTGCATGCAGTCAAAGTTCAGCCGACGACTGTCATGGCGTCTCTTTGTCTGACATCTGTGTCAGTTAAAGCCGAGTCAATAATTACAATGCTCCCGAAGTTCCGCCCACCCAACATCATTACCAACCAAACCCAGCATGAGTTTGAACACTTGAATAGACATGACATGCACGCGTGACTTTATAGATTTTTATCTGCCTACTTTGTGAAGATTTACTGACCTGATACTGTAAAAACTTGTACGAACTAGCTTATTTGGTTTTGCAACATGCAATATGATTTCCTAATACAGTTAAGGCAACAGATCTTAGTTTATATTAAATTTTGGTTTGCTGTGTAAAAGACAGTAATAGAATACCATAATAAAGTGTTATATTATGCCGTCTACAAGACTATGCACATAGCATGCATTCACATGCTTTCTTTTATCAAGGCTTCACCGTAAAGCGGTTGTGTGATACTTTTAGCAGTCAAATGTCTGTCATTGTAACGCTTTTCTCGTTATGGTTCTCTTTGCCGAACTCTGCCTTCACGGTCACGAAAACATCAATATGATAAATACTTATAAATACAGTTTATTGTAAAATGAAGTATCCTACTCGCTCTCCATATTTTGCATCTGCTTTGTTTGCCACCAATCATTATGCTCCAATATGGAAAGACTGCAGTAATATGGTGAACACGCCTGATCAATTATAGCACAAAAAGCACTTCGAAACGGTGATCTTGGTCTGGGGCCTAGCGGTAGAGGGGTAGTGGTGGGGAGTCATCTGGATATTGGTTAAACATACAATAGATCAAGACGGTGGTTTAACAGAGGAACTGACTGCAAGATTGGAATCTTGACAACTCTATTGCCCACAACGAGTTTATGCATGTCTGGTAGTATCTAACTCAAAACTTTTCAAGATGACGATTTAAATGCTGCAAGCCAAACCTCCTGTCTCACCGCAGGCGTTGGACTAGCTAATTGCTCTCATCGATTGCGTCCGCCCGAAACTTATGGAGATTGTTGTCTTCGTTCCCTCGCCAATCTCCTGTCAGGCTATATCGAGGTAAACTCATGAAAGTTGCATTAGCGTGACACCTGAGTGCTAATGTCTGCTCAGACTTACAAGCGTTTTACCGTGCAATTTGCATGCGAGGCATTGTCGTGTTAGAGTGTGCTGGAGGAAGCATCCTCGAAGAGCTTCCATTCAAGCTATTTTCCCACACTCTCTTTCTCCAGTGGCTCCTGCTGTCTGATCGACTTTCGTCCTGCCCTCTTGGGGTAGCCATTCCGGGAGTAAACAACAGGGCTTCAGAACAAAATGACACGTCTTTGATCCAGGCCCGGATTGACCTTTCGCTAGCACTCCTCTTCACGGTGCAAGCTCTTCAGAAGACGTTTTTGCTGTAAGGGTCCTCAGCCAGTGGACAGCGCTCTCAAATTCCCAACGCCTCGCTCTCCAGGCATCCACCAGGCTTGCAGACAGCGACTCACAATTCGTGACCCTGCCAGAGAGTCATCGGAAGACGGCGTGAGAGAGACACAGAAAGACAGAGAGAGAGAGCTGGTAGGCAGAATCCGGTTTTGTTAGTTTCATCAAGAAACACGACGCTTGAGCAAAAGCGTACAGCGAAATTCACTCGTCCACTTCGAGTCATCGGACACCGAGTGAACAACGGAGTGTGCCGCGCGCCCTATCGCTAAGCGCGACTATTTTTAACCCGCAGGTAACTCCGCCTTGTTTGGGATGACGTAGGAAGGTGAAGGACGCTCGCAGGTGCGACAGATTGTAAGCGAGGCGTGCGCAGAGGGGAAAACAGACGTGTTGGAGTGGACGCTGTTCGCGTGACATAGCATGCCCCAAGGCAGGAACCCCGCCGGAGTACGCAGAACCAGCACCTAATCGACCCTACCTGGATGAACCCACATCGATTTCCCTGTTGATTAACTCAGGTAAGACCTTGCACGCTGCTGGACAGGTCAGCGAGTGTGCCACCTCTCCGCCAAGTCCGGAAGTGGCAAAGGAGTTGAGTGTGCGAGCGCTATGGGAGCATAAGCCAGTTCATGCGGATGATCCGTCATACATTCAGTGTCTCTATACTTGTCATAACCATCGCATTCTTCTCTCTGTGAGGGCTACAGTGAGTACAGAATTCTCGCCGTAACGCACGGATACGTCACCAACTCAGGTGAGGTTTCAACAGAGCTGACCTTGTTGTGAATGAAGATCCGACCAATCATCTTCTCGTGTAGCAGAGGGAGGGCATTTTGTGGAATTTCAAAGTTGTACGAAGTTGCCTGTGATGCTTGGGTAGTGTCTCTCGTGATCTGGAGGTTACGGTACTGTGACAAAATCTGATGTTATTATTTTCGTGCTTCGCGCGCAATGAGTCACCAAATTGATTATGCTGTCGGGGCATGATGCGTAATTGCTTGTCGTGTGGAACTGGGTGTCGCTGCAAAATATTGACACAACTGGAGCAAACTTGAATCGTCCCTTGTCCGCCTGCTGCGGTATAGCCCTTCCTAGTGATTGGCAAGAATACTTGCGTGTGACTCCCAAGTCGCGCTATTCAACACACCACTGCCAAGATCAATACTGCGTCGCATCTGCCTGATCTTCTCTGTTATTAATCAGACCATGTACAGGCGTTCTTAATACATTGTGTATACTTGCTCACGTATTAGAGGAAGAGAGGAGGCCGGGGGGGGGGGGGGGGGGGGGGGGGTAGGAGGGGCAAGCAGACAGGCAAGGAGAGAGATACAGAACTGAACTGAAATGAAATGAACTTTATACGAAGGCAGACCGCCCGTTGAAGAGAATACAATGAGATGGCATTCAAGCTTTTTCTACCATTTCAAAATTACAATCGATCCGGGTTCGTATACGGTGATATTTATCATACATTATCATTACATTCCCTTTATCTCATTTTCAAAGCGTAGTATATGTACATCGACACGTCAAATGTTACTCTAGTATTTGTTCCTCTTAAGAGGAAATTGTAATCTATTTCGCCCTTTACATGTTGTGCTATGTATCTCTCCCTTATATCGGTGTATTTGGCACAGTCGAGTAGAAAATGCTTTTCGTTTTCGATAATATTGTTACAGAATGGACAATTCAGGTCTCTTGTTTCTGGATAACCGTATCGTTGGTTAATTTTTTAAGGGTTGATACCTAAACGGAAGCGTATGAAAACATCTCTAAATCTTTTAATAGTAAGAAAAGTAAGGTATTTTTCTTGACCAAACATGCCTTTGAACAAGGAATACAATGAAAATCTCTCACTGCTTAGGTTTCTTCCCTCCCAAGATTGTTGATAACAGTACCGTAATCTTTGCTTCAATTGCACCAAAAAGAGTTTCTCATTTCCTACGCCTCCATTTATCCATACATATGCAAAGCCTGGCTTGCACAATGTATCCTTTACCATACAGTGCCAATTCTTTTTATCAGATATTTTGGAATCTAATAGCATTTCATGAGTTTGTCTTGGGAGTAATAACATTTTTGATAACCTTAGCCAGTATTTGACCGTTTTAATTGTGCTGTTGATTAAGAGCGGGTGTCTACCTAATTCTCCATACACGAACCATTTAATGGTTAGGCGATCTTATATCTAGTCCTAAGAACTGTATGTAGGCAAATACGTTTAAGCAAGGAGAGAGAGAGAGAGAGAGAGAGAGAGAGAGAGAGAGAGAGAGAGAGAGAGAGAGAGAGAGAGAGAGAGAGAGAAGATGGCTTCACGCCATTGGCTCATCACCATGTTTACATTCTGATAGTTTCAGGGAGCAATGTGCTAAAGTGTATGAAATGTACAATGGTTGCAATTGCAACACATTGTTAATCAGATGTACTGTTAGCAGTCACATGAGCTCCCCTGCACGAGTACATTGACAGCAGGCGAACGACAAACTACGCTGATGGACGCACGTTTTTTTAGATATCGGGATTTGACGTTGTACTTCGATCTGTTGGCAATTGTGCGAGGCGATTATGTACCGTCGCTGTCCCTGTTCGGGATGACTAGACTGTTATTCTCCAACTGAACATGTATTGTATTACGGACAACACAACTCAACAAAGAGGATGTCACGGACATTGCTTTGGGGTTTTTCCTTCAACGTTGTTGAGATAAATGGCTGGGGTGGTAGGAGGATAAGGAGAGCCGTGATGAGGTATCCACTTCTTCTTCTTCTTCTTTCTTCTTCTTCTTCTTCTTCTTCTTCTTCTTCTTCTTCTTCTTCTTCTTCTTCTTCTTCTTCTTCTTCTTCTTCTTCTTCTTCCTCCTCCTCCTCCTCCTCCTCCTCCTCCTTCTCCTCCTCCTCCTCCTCCTCCACCTCCGTCTCCTCCTCCTCCTCGTCTTGCTGCTGCTGCTGCCGCTCCTTCTCTTATTTTTACTCCTCCTCCTCCTCCTCCTCCTCCTCCTCCTCCTCCTCCTCCTGTTATTCTTTCTCCTCCTCTTTTTCTTCTTCCTCTTCCTTCTTTTCTTCTTCCTCTTCCTTCTTTTCTTCTTCCTCCTCCTCCGTTTCTTTCTCTTCCTCTTCCTCCTCGCCTCGTACTCTCTTCATTTCATTTACCCCCTCCTCGTTGTCATCGC
This sequence comes from Theodoxus fluviatilis, assembly GCA_034096865.1. Classification (NCBI taxonomy): domain Eukaryota; kingdom Metazoa; phylum Mollusca; class Gastropoda; order Cycloneritida; family Neritidae; genus Theodoxus; species Theodoxus fluviatilis. Next base: position 24,636 of record JAWQFJ010005258.1, read on the forward strand.
TCTCCTCCTTCTCCTCCTCCTCTTCCTCATTATCGTCACTACTGTCATCGTTATGTGCCTTGTTCACATCTGGCTGCAGATGTCGTATATTGTGAATGCATTATACTTTATACCGATTGTACTTGAATGGAGTAGAGTTTTTCCGCTCTTTTCAGCTTACCGTCCCATATAATAACTTAGCCTGATCCACTTGAGATAATGTTGCGCAGGAAATGCAGATTTATGCCCGTGTGTTGCTGCATGAGCCGTCATAAAGACCACGTCAAAGGGTTAACGCTGAGAAATCGATTTACCATGAGAAATATGAAGATGAAACAGGTTATGAAATTACGATGTCGAGGAAAAACAGTTTTATACAGTTTTATGTGACATGAACACCACCGGCAGAACAGTGAGCAGACATAAATAAGTGGACCAAGGTCAGCTGAGTGCAAAGTTTAGTAGGACAGTCCCGATAAGCTGCTCATACATGGCTTTAAGTCACACTGCAGACCTGCCAGGTGCTACAAAAACAGGCGGAACTACAGAGTGCTTGGAGAACGCAAACCTCCGCCAAGGCAGCCACAGCGGTGGAAGTAATCAACTGACAGCAGCGTAGGAAGATCGGTCATGATGTCTAGGATTTCATAACACTGACGCGATGAAACACGGCAAAGTAGCGAGTTAAATCGACGAAATCGATCAAATTGAAGGTGACAACTATAGATTGAGAAAGGCAGCATTGCAGTATGTGAGAGAGACGGGCTGCTGCTGAAGTGGGCGGCCTCTGTGATTGACGTTGTTCTGCTAACATGTGAATTTAAGTTCATGTTCACACTTACAACATTCCATGAGGGTGGGCAGCCACAGCCAACACGTCTTGCCTCATTCAAGACTTTTCAGTAAACGATGTAAAGGTTAGTTCAATATAACGCTTACAGCGGTCCATGAGAGTAGGAACACATCAAATTTCTCTGTATGGTTCCAATTCCAAAAGGAATTAACAGAAAACCTCAAAAATTGCATGGATTGTTTCTCGGGTAAAACCCTGATCTTGCATCAAAATCTGTTTTGAACTGTTTGGGTTATTTTGCACATAGAATGACTAACGGACGAACCAACCGACCGAAAAAACATAATTTTCTTGGCGGAGGTTAAAAAAAAGTTAAAGCAATGAGGCAAGAACTCCTCGGGCAGCATGCGTACACGTGTGCCATTTAAGCAGTCATGCAAACAAGGCAATACGTAGGAAAATGCATGTATGTAGCTGCATTGCTCCCAGAACAATTTCCAGGTTTCGCACCCATGGAAGACCTTATTCAATATCACTATTGAGTTCATAAAGCACGCGAGCAACGTGCGATTTGTGCACGTGAAGGTCGTGGTTCACCGGGCGATTCTGCACGTCCCTCACTGACGCTCTCCACACAACACTTGTGCAGTGCTTATTGCTTCCTACACGTGTAGAGACCCATGCTGCCTGGCCGCACTGCCGCGTGTGAAATGGATCATCATCATCGTCGTCGTCGTCGTTGTCGTCGTCATCTTTATTTTATCCTCTTTTTTTCTCGAAGAATTTTTTCTTGGGGAATTTCACCGCCAGTCGCCGCTGTGCAACGCCAACCGGTTTAATCGCTCAGTATGAATACAAAATGTCCTATTTGCGTTGAGTCGCTAGCGTCAGCCAAAGCTGTTTTCCAACTGCTGCGCAACTTACTGAAGCGGCTCAGCGAGCCCCAACGAAGAATTCCATCGTCGTATCTACGATAAACGAGAATGTGATGGTGAGGTAGATTCAGCCATACAGTTTGCAGGAAACCATTTGCTGTACATAGGCTCGCCAGTACGCGAGGCAAGGTGCTGTAGAAACAAGTGCAACCTTGTCTATCGTGTTGCCAGCGACTGTACCAAGCGTTCTGTCGCTAGCCACATCGAGAACGACGCCTGACGCTTTGTGTGATGCGGGCTGAAAAGCTGTCACAAACGTTGAGATAGATGCATATGATTCCCCATCCAACCACCCACCCTCTCACCCACCCACCCACCCACTCACCCACTCACCCATCCACCCACCCATACAGTGTTCAAAAAAAGTAGGGGATATTGAGTTTTAAGCATAAAAATCAGATGAATCTTAAAAGGCAGGAATTATTTATTGATGGTCATGGATAGCCACACCATTGCCCTACATTTTCACACCATTGACCTAGTTCCTGGATGCTCGTGCAAAAAACTAAAGCAACGCAAGGCAGTTTGGGGTCAATGCCCCATTTTCACACAAAGGTTTTCTTCGTCAAAAACACGTGCAAATCAAATAATTTTGACTGTACTCACTCCTGGCAAGTGTGTTCTAGCCACACAGTCGGTCAAAACTTCAGTTGAAATCATGCAGCGGCTAAGAGAAGACCAAAGATGGGTCGGAGTCGAAATGCTACAGACCGGAAGTACGCAGGTGAACGTGGCAAGACACCTTGGTGTTTCACAGTCTGTCATCAGCAGACTGTGGAACCGTTACCTTAATACCGGAGAAGTTGTCGACAGGCCTAGAAGTGGGCGACCAAGAATAACCACCCGTCGTCAAGACTTGATCATCACCAATCATGCTCAACGAAACAACACCCAAAGTGCTACCCGGTTGAGACAACACCTCCAACGGGTAGCAGGGGTTCAAGTCTGCGCCCAGACCATCCGAAACCGGTTGCACGAAGCTCAGGTGAACGCCTTTAGACCGCGAATAGTGTTGCCTCTCACATCACGCCATCGCCAAGCAAGAAGCGCCTGGTGCCGCATCCACCAACGATGGACCAGGCGCCAATGGGGTGACGTGATGTTTTCGGACGAATCGAGATTCGAGCTGGACTTCAACGATGACCGGGTGCGGTGTTTGGAGGCATCGTGGAGACCGTTATCATCAGGACAACATGATTGCTCACCACCGCTTTGGGCGGGGCAGCGTTATGGTGTGGGGTGGCATCACCAGCACTGGCAGAACGCCCTTTCATGTGTGCCAGGGCAATGTCAATGGTGTCTACTACCGGGACAACATCATTGATCCACTTGTTGTGCCCTTTGCACGCCGCCATGGGCCGGGATTCATCTTGCAGGACGACAATGCCCCAGCTCATCGAGCAAATGTCGTCAGGAATCACCTGCAAAGACGGCAGATCAATTCCCTGCCATGGCCATCGATGTCCCCCGACCTGTCCCCTATTGAAAACCTGTGGAACTTTCTGGGGAGACGTGTCCGGGATGTCGTTCCAGCTCCCCAGAAGCTTCAGCAGCTGGCCCTTGTCCTTCAGCAGGAATGGGTTGCAATTCCTCAAGCAACCATCAGGCAGCACATCAACAGCATGAGGAGGCGCTGCACAGCCTGTTTGACCGTTAACGGAGGCCCAACCCGTTATTAGAGACTTTCAGAACTTTTGTTATTTTTGAAATGTCACTCTGCTTTGAGGGGAAGCGTGTAAAAAGTCACGTGACTAATTATGTTGTTGATTTTTGCTTTGAAAATGTTGTTAACATGCTGTTGGATCCATAATGAAATAAAGCAAGTCTCTGATTATAAGCGCAATTTGGTTATAGTCTCATTTATATCAATATCCTCTACTTTTTTTTAACACTGTACTAACCCATACTAACCCATCCACCCACCCATCCACCCACTCACTCACTTACTCACCCACCCACCCACCCAACTACCCACCCACATATCCACCCACCTATCCACCCACCCACCCACCTATCTATCCACCTATCCACCCATCCACCCACCTATCCACCCATCCACCCACCCATCCACCCATCCTAACTTGTATCCGAAACTCGTGTTTTAACGTGTTCGAGCAGCTGTATCAAGGAAAACTAGGTTTCCTCTAAACAGCGTCTCAAGAGCATGATGTAAATTTGTGGTGCTTCACTAATGCAATGTTGCCAGTAGGCCAATGAGAACGCTACATACACCTGCGTCGTCTTCGATGGAAAAAATGAAGATCAGCTATGTGGGTTTCGCAATGATTGGCGAATGACGCAAGTGTCCTTACTCGGTGATGGGTGGAGCCAACTGAATTGTCTCGTCGAGGCTAGTGTCACCGTCTGTGAACGCTTTTGAAACTGTATCAGTGAAACAAAAATGTTTATGTATCAGGGAAACAGGAACAGCGTCTTTTCTTCTCGCTTTGTGCACCAGCCTTCAGGAAAGGGTGAGACTTGGGTCACAAGCTTCCTAACGGATTCGTCAGTCTAGCACCTCGCGACCAAGATCGATCGAAGGAGTCAATACCATTGCAACATTTCCTCACGAATTTGACCCGGGGGGTGTTGTTCCAAGAGGGCCAATGTTAGAAACACTCATATCACCTTACTGCGCACTAGAGTCATGACCTACACAAGCCCTGCCTTACCCTTCTCCCCATTTCATTCAAAAGCCCTTCAATACCACCAATGATGACAATGCAGCGAGCTTTCTGCGTAGGCCCTGCACGGTGGGTTTCCACCGTAGAGAAGCAATAAAGGACCTCGACTCTCCTCGCCACTGTAAATATATACAGGCGGTGCTTGTGAAGGTGTGTATTCAAGGCGGGTTACTCTAATTGATGTGGCTGTGATGATTCCTGCCACGCGAGAGTTACCTCCCGTCACAGAGGCCCTGATGGACGAGCTCGTTTGGGGGCGCGGTCCATTGATTAACAGACGGAAGAGATGTGGGGACATGGCATGCGATGCTGAACTTCACCACATCACTCTTGATAGAAACGATTGATGAGGTTTCCCCTGTGCCGTCCGTGTGGGTCCGTAGAGCGGGTGTAACAGCCGTGAGCTGTTTTTCTATTCGGCTCACAGGGCCCTGCAGGCGATGCGTATTGTGCGTGGTCTGAATGAAACTAGGGAAGTGCACCTTGGGTGTTTCGGGTGTGCTGGCGGTGGGCAGGGAAGGAGAGAGAGAGAGAGAGAGAGAGAGAGAGAGAGAGAGAGAGAGAGAGAGAGAGAAATGCACAGACACAGAGACAGACATAGAAAGTGAAGGAAGAAAAACTATCCTGCCATATGTCTCGCTTTTTTCCCAGGCTTTGATTGCTGTTTTATCTGTGGCTGGAAGAAAACGAAGTGCTAAGTGTCGGGTGGTTGGCAGCTTGGTAGTTATGATGTTTGCCCTGGGTGGAACGAGGGCGAAAAAGCTCGTTCATCACCCCAAGTTCTTGTCTAGCTCTGACATAGGCTCAGACAATGTTTTTTCTGGTACGTATCGTAAAGCCATTCCACCACTTTGTTGCGATGTTACGCACTTATCAAAATAAGCGAGAGCAGGAACATCTTAAGCGATGTACCATTTGGAGGAAACAAAAGCTAGAAATTTCGTCTGGTGTTGTCCCTCATTGTCCTCGCTTTGAAGGGATCTTTCTCTGTATAAGTCCTCTCTCTCTCTCTCTCTCTCTCTCTCTCTCTCTCTCTCTCTCTCTCTCTCTCTCTCTGTTCGCGCTGTCTTCAGTTCACACAATTGGACTAATAACCGGTGTGAGGTTTCTCTCTCTCTCTCTCTCTCTCTCTCTCTCTCTCTCTCTCTCTCTCTCTGTATGTTGTCGGCTGGATTCAGTTATATCACAGATCATAGCGTTTGGAGAGGCCCGAGATCTTGTTTTTTACATCGTATCCCTTGTCAAACGCTATCCCGTGTCCATGGACCCTCTTTGAAGTGGCGTCGAGGGATGTCGAGATGGAGGGCAGAAGCTCCAGTGTTTGTTTGGACTTCTTCATGCGAAGGACTGTTTTAGTTTTGCTGTCTCGTTTCAACCTTGAAAAGGCGGCATCCCTGCAAAATTGTTGTGACACGAGAGACGGACATGTTGGAATGATTATTGTCTGCAAAATGCCAAGTAGAGCATCTCTTGTAACAGCTGTGCTCAGGAGCTCTGGGGATGAGAGAATCATTGTTCAACTGTATTGCGAAAAATCACGTGATTTGCCTTTGAATGTGTCTGTCAGAGATGAAAATAACAGATGAAACGTTGGCATGCACCTTAGTTACGTGACACCTGCGGATCTTCGGCAAAATGGCAGATGACATTCGTTTGTGCAAGCATTTGGGCGAGAGTTTATTTCCTGGATAGGAGATACGTTGTGGACACAGCAGTTCAACAGCAAATGTTAGAAAATAAACATTGCTTTATGCCTACCTACATCTGTACTTCGCCATCCATACGTAGCCAGGAGAGATTCGAGCCATCTTTTACATCTAACCTTGAGCATAGTAAACCATGATGCTCGAGATTAGTTACCGGCTTTATCACTTTCTTCTTGTGCTCGTACTGCTATCTTTATTTTTTTTAAATCACAGAAAGCTGCTGTGCTCCTCATTTGACTTTGTCAGTGTAATAACGAAGGCCAGACAGACTTTTATGAGCAGGGCTTTTCAGTTGACAATTTTCCGTCATGGCTCAGATTGCACGGGGTTATTTATGCGTCTGCATAGCGCAATTCTTTTCAAAAGCAGGTGTGTTATCTATTTTTCTCGACCAAGGCTAAGTGAGCTGGCTGGACGGAGAATTGAGGAGCGGGGGGGGGGGGGGGGGGGGCTGCTCATGATCTTTGGAGGGACCGAACTTGTGTGTGTGTGTGCCTTGTGGCGACTCATCACTCATTCTCTTTGGTGACTCCCAGCCAACGTTTGCAGGTCATTTTAACCGGGCTACGTAAGTACGTGGTTACATTCCTGGTCTGCATTTTCGCAGTTTGTTTGCTTTCTGCCCAGTTTGGGAAAAGTCGACATTTGCATGATTGGTGGATGAAGTGATTGTTTAGCCATCGATTTTGCTTCTTTTCTGTTGCTTTTCACTCGGTTAATTAGCTACCTGGTTGTCTGGGTCCTAAAAATATGGAAACTTTTGTCCAACTGCCAGCGTTTTTATAACGATGTTTGCTTCTTATTTTGCAGTATGTTCATGTGTTAATGCGTTATTCATGTTTTGACCTTTTGTTATGTCTGTGATAAACATGTATCCACAGGATTATCTGATGCCTTACACTGCTGTTAATCTATCCATTTGGCTGACTGATTTTTATTATTGGTGTATACACAGTCTTATGCCTTTTGTCATGTTTCTGACCTGCGGAAAGCAATGTTTCCATAGAACTGGAGCACAACACACGGCCAGAGTTGCTTGTGCTTGTTTTTCTCCCCTTCTACATGTATACATGTATTCTGCCTTTCTGATAATCATTATCTATTCAGACTTGAGGCATAGCCATACATAGTGTGTGAACTGTCAGTTAAGTACCGCGCACGCGCGTGTGTGTATGTGTGTGCATGTGTGTGTGCATGTGTGTGTGCATGTGTGTGTGCATGTGTGCATGTGTGCATGTGTGTGTGCATGTGTGTGTGTGTATGTGTGTGTGCGCGCGCGCGCGCGTACCACAACCTCCTGTCGGTTTACATTGCAACAGAATGGCTCTCGAACAGGACGGAAACGTCTATCAGATGGACGCAAATCTTCTGAACATGTTTTATTTGCTTGACCTGCTGCGATAGCTGTTAGAAATTAGATGCCATTTGAAAAAGGGAGGACCAACAAGACCACTCAGATGAGTCAACCTGCACGGCTTCGCACCCTGTAGTGAGCCCTAGTCAAGACTGACTACAAAGGACGCGCCCTTCAACGACCCTCTCAGTGGAGACCTTTTTGGGAGAAACACGACTGCAGAAAGCTTTTAAGAGAAATGCAGACTGGATTGCGGTGATCACCGAAAACAAGGGAACTTACAGTCGTATGTTTGGCTTGCCCTGGTTGACAAAGTTTGAGCATGAAGAGTACCTTTTCGGGAGGATCTAACATAAATAATGAAAAGTAAAACAGAAATCTTGCAAAGGCTTAGTATACCTATATTGCGGCCCAGCTTTAATCTGAACCCAATGAAGCGTAGGATGAAGTCCAAGTAACACGAACGTCGTTGCGGCGACGGCGGCGCAGGAGGAGGAGGAGAAGTTTTTTTTAAATAAATCAAAGCATTGCTGTTGAATTCCCAACAAGCAAAAATACATTATCGCTTTGATTTGAGAGCACATGTGCCTTCCTTAAAAGTAACGGCGTGAAAACGGCCAGAAGATGGACAATTCTCACATGTGTCCTTTGTATTCTCAAGGCGCTGTCTGCTTTTCGCGTCTCCTATCCAGAGGCGATAAATGTTGCTTTCTTTGGAGAAACAGCTGCCTCCTTAGTTGCTACCTGGTCTGCTAAACGAGTTTACACCTGCAAATATCTCCCCGTCGCCCTCTACTCTGGCACTGCAGGGGGTCGTCAGTTACTGCCGGCACCTTGACGAGATCCGCAGATTGTTCCCTCTCGAAAGTCCTGGCAGCGCCCTTCGAGACGCGGAAGAATTAGTGTCTCTGCGGGTTGTCTGTTTGGAATCCTTCCCAGGGAAAAGGCCCGGAGCCAAGCGCTTCTCCAGCCGCTGTTTGTATGATCTATCCAAGGCGGAGTGGCTGGAAAAAGACAAGATGGTGATGATACACGTTGGGCTGCTGTCAGGGAGGCCTGTGATGACGCACCATGAGTGCCAGGATGGTAATCTCCGGGCAGTTGCCTCCCCTGACGACCTCTTCAACGTTGGACCAGGTATCCGTGTGTGTGTGTGTGTGTGTGTGTGTGTGTGTGTGTGTGTGTGAAGAAGCCGGGACCAGCGTTCACAGCACCCAGCAGCCCTGGACGGAAGCCCTGATGGCCGAGAGATTGGGCACAGATTGCCAGGGAAAGACCTCGGGTGTGAGAGGACGGACGTGCATGCTTGCATGGAATCGATTTCAGGTGGAAGATCGTACATCTACGCTCGCCCTTTCGCATGGAATCCATTTTAAAACTTTAGAAAACGTGCCAAGAGGTGATAGAAAAGTGATACTGAGTTTAGGGTGAACTATCGACAAAAGAAAGGTGTCATTGAATCCATGTTGCTCCATGATCTCCTGGTTACGAGTGCTTTTAATCGAGCTGTTGACAGAATACAATGTAACATTTTCCTACACATTGTCACCTATGCTCGAGGAAATTCCATGCGAACTAAACACCCCCATAAACGTTTCAGTTTGAGGCCTTGGATGGAAATAAGGCTTTGTATCTTCCGAAACAAACTTACTTCTGCTATGAATAACGTGGACATTTACAAGCAGTTAGGTTTAATTCTTCAACACAGGTTCCCCTAAAAATACAATAAAAGTGAATTTGATCTTTCCTATTCCATCTTGTCGAGACCTTGAGTGAAAATAAGGCTTTCTGTATTCCAAAACAAACATGTGCTATGAACCACGTGGACAAGCGCATTTGGTTTAATTCATCAACACAGTTACCTCAAAGTCTACAGTAAAAGTGAACCTGATTATTCCTGATCTTGTCAAATTCTGTGTTGCCCAGAGGAAGCCTTGGACTTTTGACACGACTAAGCCTTTGGCTTTTTGTCTGCGTTTGCTCATCGAAAGTCACCCCAGGTCAAAAGAAATATGGTGGTCCTGTGTGTGTTGAATGCCCCAGCAGCGTGTTCGTAATTCGTTTAGTGTAGATTGCAGATTCTTCAATCCGTGCATAGACTTCACCCATAGTTCATTCCTCACAGACTCTGCGCGTGGTTGAACGAAATGAGGTGTGTGTGCCAGTCATCCATTGGTACACTCAAAATGCTACTCCTCGATTCCATGAAGGAAAATGGATATGAGTGGTGTGTGCATGAGCGATTGATGCTGTGTGCAAGTTTATAAGCGTAAATTAAGTTAAAAGTCTAATGAGCAATGCAACGTTGTCTAACAACTAAGTGAAGAATGATTACTTAAATTGTTTGGACAATGCTCCAAAGCCACGGACACGTGTCATCTTCCCAATGGTCTACACTGTGTCTGTGATGTATGTCTTGAGTGAAACAGAAGGAATGCTGTTCTTTCATCCATCTGTGAATCGGGGAGTAAGAATAGACCCACCGCACCTCCCTACGCGATTCGTAACTGGCAAAACACTAGGTAAATCGAGACTTACTCTTAACAGCTTTGATTGTTGTGCTCAATGGCCTTACATAGCCTGCAAAGACTGATAAACGTGATTCCCCTTTTATTTGACGTTCTGTCACCATCGAGTCACGGCCACCTGTCCTTAGAGCTCTGCGCAGAGTGCATGGCAGGCTACAATGCAAGGCGATGAGAAGAATGTCGTGGTGCCTGGCACCAATCCATACGTCTGCCCTGCTTTATGCTCCCTTTGATAACAAACCAGTTCCTTAGGTTACCTCTGTCTCCGGGTCGCGCTTTATGTTCAGATAATGTGATGATATACATTTTCGCGGCATGCTTTTTGTCTTTTCATCCTCTGTTCCTTTTGATGTATTCTCTCTCTCTCTCTCTCTCTCTCTCTCTCTCTCTCTCTCTCTCTCTCTCTCTCCCTCTCTCTCTCTCTCTCTCTCTCTCTCTCTCTCTCTCTCTCTCTCACTCTCACCCTCTCACTCTCTCTCTCTCTCACTCTCACCCTCTCACTCTCTCTCTCTCTCTCTCTCTCTCTCTCTCTCTCTCTCTCTCTCTCTCTCTCTCACTCACTCTCACTCTCACCCTCTCTCTCTCTCACTCTCACTCTCACCCTCTCACCCTCTCTCTCTCTCTCTCTCTCTCGCTCTCTCTCGCTCTCTCTCTCTCTCTCTCTCTCTCTCTCTCTCGCTCTCTCTCGCTCTCTCGCTCTCTCTCTCTCTCTCTCTCTCTCTCCCTCTCTCTCTCTCTCTCTCTCTCTCTCTCTCCCTCTCTCCCCCCTCATCACCCCCCCCCCCCCTCGATGATTACCGTCCCATCTCAATGTTGCCTCTTATCTCCCAACCACTAGAAAGACACTTCACAAACATCTTTTCTCGTATCTTGACCAATTTGACTTATTATATCAATAGCAATCCGGCTTTCGCTCCCATCATTCCTGCCAAACTGCTTTATCCTTCCTGGTGAATGACTGGCTATCAGCCATAAACAACCGCAAACTGTCTGATACCATTTTCTTGGGCCTGAAAAAGGCATTTGACCTAGTTGACTACGAAATTCTCCTTGATAAACTCTCGGTGTACTTGAAAAATTCAACATCAGTCTCCTTCTTCCGATCATACTTGACGCATAGAAGCCAATGTGTCTATGTCAACG
>JAWQFJ010005262.1:0-2500 GCA_034096865.1 Theodoxus fluviatilis
CTTTGCCTTTTTCACCAGTATTGCCTTGTCAGTAGCTTTGCCTTTTTCACCAGTATTGCCTTGTCAGTAGCCTTGCCTTTTTCACTAGTACTGCCTTGTCAGTAGCTTTGCCTTTTTCACCAGTATTGCCTTGTCAGTAGCTTTGCCTTTTTCACTAGTATTGCCTTGTCAGTAGCTTTGCCTTTTTCACCAGTATTGCCTTGTCAGTAGCTTTGCCTTTTTCACTAGTACTGCCTTGTCAGTAGCCTTGCCTTTTTCACCAGTATTGCCTTGTCAGTAGCTTTGCCTTTTTCACTAGTATTGCCTTGTCAGTAGCTTTGCCTTTTTCTCTAGTATTGCCTTGTCAGTAGCTTTGCCTTTTTTACTAGTATTGCTTTGTCAGTAGCTTTGCCTTTTTCACTAGTATTGCCTTGTCAGTAGCTTTGCCTTTTTCACTCGTATTGCCTTGTCAGTAGCTTTGCCTTTTTCACCAGTATTGCCTTGTCAGTAGCTTTGCCTTTTTCACTAGTATTGCCTTGTCAGTGGCTTTGCCTTTTTCACTAGAATTGCCTTGTCACTAGAATTGCCTTGTCAGTGGCTTTGCCTTTTTCACTAGAATTGCCTTTTTCACTAGAATTGCCTTGTCAGTAGCTTTGCCTTTTTCACCAGTACTGCCTTGTCAGTAGCTTTGCCTTTTTCACTAGTATTGCCTTGTCAGTAGCTTTGCCTTTTTCACCAGTATTGCCTTGTCGGTAGCTTTGCCTTTTTCACCAGTATTGCCTTGTCAGTAGCTTTGCCTTTTTCACCAGTATTGCCTTGTCAGTAGCTTTGCCTTTTTCACTAGTACTGCCTTGTGAGTAGCTTTGCCTTTTTCACCAGTATTGCCTTGTCAGTAGCTTTGCCTTTTTCACTAGTATTGCCTTGTCAATAGCTTTGCCTTTTTCACCAGTATTGCCTTGTCAGTAGCTTTGCCTTTTTCACTAGTACTGCCTTGTCAGTAGCCTTGCCTTTTTCACCAGTATTGCCTTGTCAGTAGCTTTGCCTTTTTCACCAGTATTGCCTTGTCAGTAGCCTTGCCTTTTTCACCAGTATTGCCTTGTCAGTAGCTTTGCCTTTTTCACCAGAATTGCCTTGTCAGTAGCGTTGCCTTTTTCACCAGTATTGCCTTGTCAGTAGCTTTGCCTTTTTCACTAGTATTGCCTTGTCAGTAGCTTTGCCTTTTTCACCAGTATTGCCTTGTCAGTAGCTTTGCCTTTTTCACTAGTACTGCCTTGTCAGTAGCCTTGCCTTTTTCACCAGTATTGCCTTGTCAGTAGCCTTGCCTTTTTCACTAGTATTGCCTTGTCAGTAGCCTTGCCTTTTTCACTAGTATTGCCTTGTCAGTAGCTTTGCCTTTTTCACCAGTATTGCCTTGTCAGTAGCTTTGCCTTTTTCACCAGTATTGCCTTGTCAGTAGCTTTGCCTTTTTCACCAGTATTGCCTTGTCAGTAGCTTTGCCTTTTATAATTCCTCGACACACACTTGTGACTGATCGATCACACGCTCGACAAACTCGTTCAAATTGTATTATGTCACAATAAAAGAATGAATGAATGATTTATTGATGAATGAATGAATGAATAAAGGAATTAAATAATAAATATTGGAGTTGCACGGCCCATCAGCCTCAGTAGGCTATGTAATTCCATTGATCACAAAGATTTGTAGAGCTATGTACAGGTTACATGCTGTAGTCATACCCATGATCAAAAAGCCCTCCCTAGACAAGAATCAGCTTAAGAACTATAGACCAGTTTCGAATCTACCCTTCATTTCCAAAATTCTCGAAAAAGTAGTCCTCAGTCAACTTCTGTCTCACCTTGAAGCTAACGACCTCTGCAACCCTCTTCAGTCAGCGTATAGAGCTGGCCACAGCACCGAGACTCTTCTGCTCCGTGTTGTAAATGACATTCTCTCTGCTCTGGATGATGATAAACTCTCTGTTCTGCTTCTCCTGGATAACTCGGTCGCTTTCGATACCATTGATTACTGTGCTCTTCTGTCTCGTCTTGAAACTGTCTTCGGCATTCGCTCCACAGCTCTTCAGTGGTTCCAGTCTTACCTCCATGACCGTACACAGTATGTGTCTGTCAACAACATATCTTCTCCTTCTTCTCCTCTGCTTTTTGGCGTCCCTCAGGGTTCGGTGCTCGGGCCAGTTCTCTTTGTACTGTACACTACTCCTCTATCAACTGTCATACAACAACACGCAGTCAATCACCACCTATTTGCAGATGACACACAACTCCAACAATCATGCAAGCCTTCAGAAATCCTAGCATTGGTACATACCTTTGAAAACTGTTCTTCTGACATCAAGTCCTGGATGTCTACAAACAAATTAAAGTTGAACGCAGAAAAAACTGAAGCCCTTCTCTGCTCTGAATCAACTGCTGTAACCCCAACTCCTCCTTCCACTATCACAATAGGTTCTAGTGACATCTCTTTTTCTGCCAGTGCCAGAAACCTCGGTTTCATCATG
>JAWQFJ010005262.1:5000-12788 GCA_034096865.1 Theodoxus fluviatilis
TCGTGTTGCAGTTGTTCATCATATGAAAGCAACAAATCAGCGCATTCTCCGCTGGAGTTTGGCGTTGCAAGAATATAATCTGTCTATTTTGCATATTCCTGGTTCTGAGAATGTCATGGCTGATGCCCTATCTAGAGTTTTTGATGCATAATTTCCTGTGTATTCATATATAAACCTGTGTCTGTACAGTACTGGATTGAAACGCTGAAAGAAAAGAAATTGTTGCCCCGTGTGGGAACAACTACTTTCTTTTCGTTTAAAAGGTGGGGGATGTAATGGGGAAATGGGTTTCGGAAGTATCTTACATGAGAAAGACTTGGTTTTAGCTGGTTGGTAGTCCGCCGGCTGTATGGGGTTGGAATGGAGGGTTGGAGTGAGTAGAAATTGAGTTCTGACCCGGGGTGGTGAGCGGTGTTCGCTCTGGGGTCTGAACGGTGGTGAGAAAAGTTAGGTCGTGAGTTGGCTGTGAGCCGATAGCTATGTTAGAGAGAGCGAGAAGACAGCGATCAGTCTGCCTGAGTCTGCCTACAGTCTGCCTAGAGTCTGCGTAAGGAGAGGAGAGGAGAGAAGAAGAGATCGGTCCGCCTGCTGGGTGAGAAGAAGAGAGAAGAGGAGGACGAAGCACCGAAGAGTGAAGACGCTGAAAGAGAGAAGAGGAAGGCAAGGCACCGAAGAGAGAAGTAGACGAAGAGAAGAGATCGGCTCCACAACCACAACAGAGACGGGCAGACAGAGAGAGAGAGGCAGAGAGCGGTCAGAGGTGGAAGGTTGGTGCGAACGTTTATACGGGTCGATAGGTTTATTTGTCAAGGGCTGACCTACGTGCTTTTATTAGCATGTCCAATCGAAATTTTTTTAATAACTGCACAGTTATGCCACTTATTTCTATTCTTAGAGCTAATGATTCTAAGCACAGTACGATTTGAATTTTGAAAATCGCTCTAGTAGATTCAAAGTTACAGCCTTCCAAAGGAATAGTGTCCGTCTCATGTCTTGTTACTTATTTGCATAAATGTGCATATTTTTGCATGTTTTTTATGATGTATAATTTAAAAACATTTTAAAACACGTTAGAAATGAACAACAGGAGGCAAAACTGTGAAAATGTTCTTACTGATTGTAAGAACCTTTTTTTTGGTATAAGCAGCATGTAATTCAGTCTAATTTGCATATCAAAAGTGATTCATTTGCATACATAACAAAATACATGGATAATTCAGATTGGTATTAAGCAATTTGCATCTGTGATCAGATGAGTCATTAAAGACACTCTAAACTCACATAAAAATAAAAAATATTACTGATTAAGATATCTTATTTGCATACATTTGAATATTCTTTCGTCTACATGAATATGTCCCAAATTGGCTTTATTGATTAAGTTCTTAAGATAAGTGCTAACATATAAATGAAGGCAAGTTGCCTGATTTTATGTTACTTTTTTCTATTCAGTGTTCAAACATCACTCTTTAACTCTCTGGGCCCGTATCCAGAACGGCGATTTATCTTTTTAACACTCGATTTAACCCCTAACCCCGGGTTATCTTGATCGGTTAGATAAGGTACGTTCGTCAGAGGATCCTAGGTTGCGCTTTGCTATATATACTAATTTCCAGCCAAGGGAGAGTGGAACAGACAGTTGGAATCGTCTGAGTTGAGAGATAAATGGGGGTTAAAATAACTCGCCGTTCTGGATATGGGCCCTGGTCATTAAGCAAATTAATGTGATGCGCAAGCATGATCTCCACTCTATGGGGAGCATAAAACTAGGTGCTGGGCTTCTTCTCTAACATGATATTTCACAATCATTCCACCATAGGTAGAAGCAATATGAGCTTAGCACATTACTCAAGAATGGTACACAATAGAATCCATGTATGATAAAATGCTGCACTAAAAACTGCAGGATTAGCATTCTTACTATGTGACCAGGACCATGTTATGCCCTCAGAGTTAACCCAATGACTCTTGATGTGTATTACGTTTACACAAAGATAATTCATATATGCTGGATTCATAAAAAATCTTATCTCAAGGCAAACTCTGGCACGCTGAACATGACTGAAAGCAAGTATCTGAGTGTGTGCTATGTACATCTTAGAACATTATTTCCTTTAAATTAAAAAAAATTGTCTTAAACAAAATATGTTTGATAGATGACAACATAGCAACAACTTCATACCGTATCATAAAGTAATATACAGAAAAGATTACCTGCAGCAGGAAAACTTACTAAAAATAAAGCAGATGACTTGATGCTACTTGCCCACTAGTGCATGGGATTATAAGCATCTGGCAATACTTTTGTTTATATTTACACCTCCAACACAAACTTACAAAACACAGCATTTTTGTTCTCTCGACACAGAGTTCACATTATACATTATGTTCTGATGATTTTATTGCCATTCAGAACACACACACACATACACACACACAATCTTGATTCTCTTCCTATTGAAATAGTGTTAAAATGTCGCTATTATGGTGACAGATAGCACTCAAATAACTCTCTTCACCTCATGTTAAGGGAGGCGAAAACTTTCAGACAAGTTATATTTTCTTCATTTCTCTTACTTGGAAAATAATATTTTCTGTGAGGCTCAAGGGCATTGGAAAAAGCAAAATACCTAAATAGCTCAGAATCTATTAAAACAAGCAGGCCCTCAACCTTAATTCCCTTTCCAAATCTCTCTGACATCTTATTTACAGCACATATACACTCTAATTCTTATGCAAGTGGGAGAAGGAAACATTTTTCCATCTTGACCACAACCCATGCTGATCCATATGGTCTAGGACACAGTACTTCATTCAGGAGAGTCATGATGAGCAATTTTTTGTATATAGACAAGTTTTAATCTTCTTATTCATGAAACACATCTATCTCACACAGAAAATACTCACCTTCCTGTGAAGCTCAGGCAATGGGCATAACAAATATTTAATACAACAATAGCTTGGAATCTCTGAAAATATACAAGACCCTAACCCCCTTCCCAAATTTCTCTCACATGTGCAGGGCCATTTTTTCCAAGACATAGCAGGACTTTCAGGGTGAAGAGGATCAAGAACTTTTGCAGAACCATGAAACACCCTTTACGTGCTGAAGAAATGTTCCTTTAATATCATATCATAATCACTCTCACAAAACATTATTTTCAGTCATCAGTAGGTTTGAAGCCAGGAAATGCAGAAAATCGTCAAGGCTGCTGCTTCCCTCTAGCAGTTCCTATCTTGGACCATAGATCTCTTAGAGACACCAGGCGACTGCAAGGCTTCAACGTGACTTCTGTTGAACTTGCAGTCAAGGGCCCCACATTCTGCAAAATGCAATGTAGATATAAGTAAAGATGACATTATACGTAAATTTCACACGCACACACTAACACACACACACACACACACACACACGCACATGCACACACACAATGTTATATCTAAAATGACAACAGCAACAGAAACAACAACAACATGAAGTCATGCATAACCAGCAACTAGAATAGCTCAGATGCAAGCAATGTGCTAAACAATTTCAAACAGAATGCAAGAACAAGAATCTACTCTATATGTTGTGAAAAAGAATGTACAACCTCAAAATTGTGCTCATGACAATCTGATGAAAAAAATAGAGTAAAACAAAAATCAATAACAAAAACCTTCAGCTTGTTGTACCTTAACCTGAACAAGTTGTAATGTTCCGCAACTTCATCATTTTGTGGCAGGATGAGGATGAGTCCACCAGATGTTCTTTGTGGTGGCATTAGAGAGTGCATAAAGATGAACCGCTCTGGCACAGATGCAATGTCAGGACGGGAGGGATATTGAACGTGTCCTTTGATGGAGGTGGGATGGAGGAAATTTATAGTGATCTCTTGTCCATCCTTGTTGTTGCTGCCACTGACATGACCTGGATACCAGCCATTTTCATATCCCACGGCCACCCATTCCTTGTCTTTGGAACACCAAATGGGGCTGCAAGAGGTGGCAGATGTTGTCTTGTGGGCCTGGCCTCTCTTGGAAGGCGTAGGATGTTGCTTTGCTGCCCTTTTCTTTTTCCTGGTCTCAGCAAGCACAAGGTCTGTTTCTTGCTGCTTGTGTTGGGTTTCTTCTTCTTGCTTGTGTTTTCTTCTCAGTAACTTGCCTCCTTGTCTTGCTACCTTCCACAGCTCTCGTCTCTCGACTAGACTTTTCTTTCCCATCCACTTCTTCATGGACAACCACTGGTGTTTCAACAGGGTGACACTGGTATGGTAGTGCAGAGTAGCATTTCTGCGACGATGTAGACTGGAATCCAAAGCTCCAAAGAGTCGTTTGCATTGTAGGTTTGTCAGACCACTCCCATGTGTTCTCCTGGCAGCGTGCTCTGAAGGAGTCTTCCCATCCACACCATCTTCAAGGAAATCATGCAACTGGTTCTTAATACAGTCTTTGATTCACTGCAGCACACTTTGAAAAGTCTGATTGAAGAATTCTGCTTCCATCGGTGCTTTCATGCTGGAGTCCCACAGGGGTCCTCTCTTGGGGGGGGGGGGGGGGGGAGTCTGGGAAGATGGGTTGGTCGTCCTCTAAAACTTTCATGGGTTCTGGAAGCCATCTGTCCACAGCTGCAGATAGTGGCTGGATGTAATGGTGTAGTGCAAGAAAAGGTATGGTCCTGCTATTGATGATGTCCCAGTACGGACCAGTGATCATGACATACGTCACAGCCAAGGCTTGCATCATTGAGCACACCCTGGCATCCCTGAGGTCTTCTGCGAGTGACCTTCCCTTGAGGTTTGTTACCTCAAGGCGATTGATAGTTGCTAGAATGTCATTTCGATGATGGAAGATCTGTACAGCACACCGGAAGATTCCATTGAACCTGTTGTCCTTGTAGGATTGGATGATGCTTTTCTTGTTATTTTCTCTGCAGTGGGCCAGCCATTTGTCCCGAATGCCATTCCTTTCATCACCAACAGGGCCGAGCAGCTCAGCAGCTATCCTATTTGTGCGCACAAGAGCAAACTCCTGAGGAAATCTGTTGTAGACGGAAGACGTCTCTCTTCCCAGGAGTGCGCAGCTGGATTTGTGAAGCTCTTGCTGAATTTTGAAGTTCTTATGCATGTAGTATGCAAAACCCAGGAGAGCATGCGCCATGCATTGGAAGCTGTACACTTGAAGTGCTTGCTCCTCAGTGGCATTCTTCAACACGTCTTCTCTCCACAGGCAGAGGAGTTCATCTGCCTTCTTTTCGTTGGCTCCTCTGTCACTCATGAAGTAACCCAGTTTATGAATGATGTCTGACGGGAAAGAATCATCCCTTCTGAGATACTTGAAGCCTCAGTGTTGACAGGAGCAATGGGGATGTCAACTGTGGCTATTTCCTCCATTATCCCTTGAATTGACTTTGCAATGGTTTCTGCTGTCTCCCTTGCTATGTGTCGGAACCCTAGGGGCATTTCCTTGCCACTCTCAAGGGTTATGGAAGCTGTCAAGATTTTCTTCTTTTGGCGTGACGTACCATCCTTCTTGATCCCAAATGATGTGCATTGGTGCAGCTCTTCCTTGTACATGGCTTTTACAAGAAACTGTGCAGCATCAGAGATATTGATAACAGTTTGCTTTGATGGAAGGTTCTTCCTGGTGACACTTGCATGGGCAAGATAGTGCAGAACACATTGCATGACAGGAGCTACATTGTGTGTTGATACTTCTAGGCTAAGGAGTTCTACCACACACTCCATGACGTCTTCAGTGAAGTGATGGCCATTTGTCTTTGTGCAAATGTCAATTTCAGAGTCTCGTCGTGAGTAGGAGTGTGCTTTTGGTGACTTCTTTTGGCCACATTTGTTCCTTGGCTGAGCATGACGGAAGTGACGATGGCTGAATTTGTTGATCTTCTGAAGCAGACGGGTTTTCCTTTGCAGGTTTCTGACTTCTTCATCTTTTTCTCTAGCAGTGGATTTAGCATTTCTGAGGGATTCTTCAAGCTGTTGCATTTTTTTTTGGCTTTTGATAAGTTTTCTGTTTAAATTTCACATTCTCTTGCAGTCTGCTTTCTCTCTTTTGTACATTCTTGATTGAGAAGTGACCTAACTGATTTTTCAGCTTCAGAACTGCGTCCTCTGTTTGCACTAGTACTTATTCCAAAGCATACTTTCGACGTGTCAGGTGTCTAACTTTTGTTGCGAGCTGATGTTGATGGTCATTTCCAGTCATCTGAGATGATGTCTTTCTTCTTTTGGGTGGTGGGAGATGATCAGCCTTCTCTTCTCCACAGGGAGGACAACGGGACTGAGGCAGAAGACTGGGTGGCACAGGATGGTTGCAGACTTGAATACTTGTCTCAAAAAATGGTTCTTGTAGAAATTTCTTTAGCTGATTCCTTCGTTTGGAGTTCATGCCACTCGGGCGGCGTCACTCTCATGCTGTTCAGATCAGCTGCTGAAGGATTCTGGTTGCCACATATATGATGTATCAGAATTGGAGCAGCTAAGCTGTATTGCTGATTTTTTTGTGCAGCTGTGTACAATTTTAATGCCGAACCATTGGATATACTGTTGAGCACCTTTGGACACTCTCTTGGATTGAAAAGGTGTTGCCATGTGATGCCAGCATTTCGACAGTACTTGCCCGGAAACAGCAAGGAAAAGCCCTAAACATTTACAAATAGTAACATATATACTATGGAATAGATAAGTAGGATGCCAAGTAAACTTACATATTTTGGAGAAAACAAGATCGTTGTTGTGAGCTGTCTTGCATTTGGCCATGTTGCAGCAGACGAATTCAGAGTGAAACTGAAAATAATTATAACTGAAGCTTAAACAAGGTAAAACACACACAAAATAATGTGATGGTATATTATAATCAAAACAGTCACATAAAACAAAGAATAAGGGTACAAATCAATGAACTTCAACCACAAAATGAAGTTGTGTCTACTTAACCATGAATGTTTTGCTGATAAGGTCTAGGCTCTAACACATTATTGGTGTAGTGGAGCTCTCAAAAACTGGCTGTTTTTGCATCAGAAAGTCTGCCACTTTTGCCTTAATTGCAGTTGTCACGACTACAATGTTTTTATCAAGAAGTGACCGAAAGGAGACAGAGGTAAGTTTCAATAATGTGCCACTAGCTATCCAATCATCATAAACAGAAAATCTGTGCACTATAGTCTATGCACGATCTTTGCACTGAAGTCTGTGGTGGGATAGTGGATTACGGTGGACTTCGACTATTACATACATGTACATGCATATTTATATATGCATCTCGCACGCCCACACCACATTTTCGACAGTCAAGACCTACAGATCTTATCCTTGTCGAAAATGTTTCGTGCACACATAGGTACACCTGTGAATGGTGAATACCTATCTAGTGCGGCTACTGAACCAGGAATATTTCGTCTAGGGTCAGATAAACCATCCGAACACAGACATAATCAGTGCACAGGATTTTGGTTAAAAGTCAATTGTCACTGATGCAGCAAGGAATCAAACACCTGGCCTGATAAAATAGGAGGCTTCACTGAAAAGATCATGGCATTTATTCCACATTTCAGTCTGGACGTTTATTCGTAGACACAACTCCGTGACTACGCTAGTTTTGCAACTTAACTTCAGTTGTGTAACACTAGACATTGACAGAAGACGACTGGCAACACTAAGAAGCAGTGTTCGGTCTTTAGCAAAATGAGCTAATGAATATTTATTACATTAATGACAATCTACACCTTGAGTGGCAACAAAAACTTAGTATTTTTCTCGACTGCAATTGGCTAAGTAGCGAGATAAAAGCAAA
>JAWQFJ010005263.1:0-5000 GCA_034096865.1 Theodoxus fluviatilis
CCACAGATCTGTCAATCGGTCCTCACTCATTCCATCTGACAGCGAAGCCAGAATTAGATGGGAACGGTGGTGCAGAAAGCAACAAAGCAAGGGAAGTCTCCCCAACCTTGGGGGAAGGAAGCCAGGACCAGCAGAGTTGCCAGACAGAGGTGTAGACCTCCTTCCATTGCTGTGAGTGTGTGCAGATACTGATTGTTGTTGGTGTTGTTACTCTGGTGTCCTCGTGGCTGATGACGACGATGCTTCTTGAGCAGATTCTTCTTCCTCGAGGCCTGTGTGGAAAATATAGCTATGACAGTTATATTTGTAATACAGTTGTTGCTCAAGCAAGCATGCATACACACACGCGCACGCTGAGAACGGTGGAACATATTTTTTGAAAACAGTCGTAGAAAGAAATGTAAACAGGCACATATATAATATATAGCACGCACACGTACATGCACACTCTCTCTCTCTCTCTCTCTCTCTCTACTCTCTCTCTCTCTCTCATACACTCGCACACGCACATGCAGACTAAAACGTACGCGCGCACGTGCACACACATACACACATGTACACACAAAATATCACGCGCGCGCGCGCGCACACACGCACACACACATACACATTCCACATACACATACACATTACACAAAAACGTGCACACGCATACAAATAAAACCACACACGCATACATTCATGTACACACATAAAACCACGCGCACATACACACACACACACACACACACACACGCCCACACACACGCACACATACACACACACACATACACACATACATACACACGCGCGCATACCTAAAAACACGCGCGCACACACACATCCACACATACACAAGCACACACACACACACAAATACACACACACACATACACACACAAATACACACACACTTACACACACAGACATGCGTATGCGCGCACACATGTAAAACCACACTATGCTTACAGACGTATAGAGCTGTAGATATCAATTCCAGTACATCAACAAATCACACAGACTCTATACGAGTTGCGTAAAAGAATTACGGAGCGGGACTGGGATATACGATATGTATGGATTAGAACATGACAAAACAAGTTACAAAATGGCGGTCATTACCATGGCTGCAATTTCAAGTCTTCTTTTAAAAATACTGAACCAAAAATCGCACAGTGTGACTCATTGGAGAAAAAACCCCGATGCATTTCGACAGGCAGAGATAAGAAACATAAAAGGCGATACTCACTGGGCAGAAAGGCTGGGTTGGAGAAATTCGGAGTATTTGACGTTGATGACTGAGTTTTTCAGGTGCACACACAGGCACAAAAACTCACTCACACCAATATGTCTTTTTGTATCAGCTGGTTTCTCAGTGCCCTGCTTGGCTTCAAAATGCGAGGTAAAAAATCCACAGCGAGAAAATGCGCTCCCCCAGTCGATCGGGAAGTAAGAGCGACCCCCTACTGTTCTCTGTGTGCAGTCAAGATCTGCAGTGATCGCCTTCACTGAAACGTCGACCTCTTTCCGTGGGCCGCCACAGCCGGCGTGAGGACGGCGACGGGACTTGCGAGACTTGTTGACACGCCCGTCTCAGAGCTGTGCAATGGCTGTCCCCCATGCAGTGTGGGTCCATTGTGAAGCCGCCCGATCGCGCTGCTCTCCTCAATGGGTCGCCTCTCCTTCCAAGCCGAGGAAAACGCTGAACACGGCGTCATTATGACAAACTGCATCAAAAGACGTGGCGTTTCGAGCCAGGCGTAACTCCTGTGGTTGCTAGAGGCAGAAAGGTGCGGTGTTCGAAGCTCTACAGATTTTAATTTTGCCTCCTCGCGCAAAGTTCATACCTCGCATTGCCTCTCTTCACCCAGGAGTAAAACCAAGTATCTGTATAGACAGCGATGCAGCCATATTCCATCATTAGGTTGGAGCATGCCCTAGGTAGTGGAGATGGTAATTATACTACACAGTGAGCATCCTGTTTGCATCTGTGTTTGTCGTCAGTTGCTGGTAAAGTATTAATGAAGTGGCCCACTGCTCAGAGTGTAAACATTCAAAGTGGTTCGAGATTGAGATATATGGGTGGTAAGTCACTATGAAAAAATCCCCTCGCCATGTTCCTTTAATTTCAGTGTCACGATTGTTGAGTTGTCCCAATTTGTTTGCTAAAACATTCTGTGTAAGTTTGATAGTATGCGGGTGAGTGAGCGAGTGAGTGAGCGAGCGAGCGAACGAGTGGAGTGGTGTGAATTTAGTCAGTCAATTATGCTGTCAGTCAACTGCCAGTCATTCAATCAGTCAGTTGGTCGGTCAGTTGGTCAGTAGGTCGGTCAGTCAGTAAGTCAGTCAGTCGGTCGATCAGTCAAAAAGTCAGTCCACCAGTTTATCTTTCAGTTGGTCCGTTCGTCGGTCGATCAGTCTGAATACTTCCATGTTTTTGTGATTGCACATGCATGCACGGCGTCCTTACGTAAAAGCGTGTGCATATCCCGGCATGCCCCTTCGTCGTCTCTGTCAGTCAGTCTATCACCCAGTCAGTCAGTCAGTCACTGAGTCACTCAGTCAGTCAGTAAGTCAGTCAGTCAGTCAGTCAGTCAGTAGTCAGTCAGTCAGTGCGACGATGCCCAGATGATGGCGTGGAGTCACTCACGTGATAACTTCCTCATGACGTCCTTCGTCTTTATTTCCGTTTCATGCATCGATCATGTGGAATTACGACAACTCCATGACAACCCAGGCTGTGAAAGGCAGGACATTTCAAGGAGGAGTTACTTTGACAAAGACAAAAACGTTTTCTCTAAGATCAGGTTGTTCAATTTATTCAACATTTCACAGTCAAACGGATAAAATCGCCACTCTTTTATGATATTATATGCATAGATGTATATAAAAAAGTTATATAGATTGCAATTTACAATATTCATGAAGTTCACATATCGATAACAATTCACAGTGTGCAACGAACACAAAGAACTTCTTTTCCGTGTGCACCACCGAAAGAGTTTACTTCGTGAAGATAATTCCCTGCGAAAAAAGTCGGGATTTCCATTTTCTCCAAGGAAAGTAAAAAGAGCCACAGGAGGAAGCGGTCATGCAGGTTTCCTTCAGCGATGAGGGACACCCCAGGAAGCGATACAAAGACTCCATCCAGGACCATCCCATCTACTGGGATAAGTCCCCATCGCAACTGGAGACGCATACCAAAGGCAGTCATTCAGTCACCTGAGGCAAATGTTTACTGCTTCATCTCCAGTGTTTTATTTGTAGTTATTTCAGTTCTACACGGCTTTCCTTATCTTTCTCGCTTTTGAAGAGGTTTATCTCAAAATCAAAGCCCAAATCACCCGAGGTAAAGACAGTTTAGATTTAACTGATTCAAAACCGGATAATGTAGAACTTCACATTGAGCCTATTGATTTCGGTATTTCAAATCTTAAACAGTCTGGAATCTTTCCAGATTCCAGTTTTTACAGTTACAGAGTAATTCCGTGTCAGCAATACCTACATGCCTAATACGTATTCAATATAGTTTCTTACTACATGGTCAACTTCTTAGACACGAAATTGAGTATTTCTGCAAAAATATTACAAATCCTCACACAACACACTCACATAACAAAGAACAACGCCTACTATGTCTGCAGCCATCCAAAGTAGCCAGAGGGGCCTACCGCCATGACGTCATACTGACACAACTTGTCTCTGGCACAAACGCCATGTCCAAAGCCATGCTTTAACCAAACACAGGAAACGAAACAAACCTACTGAGGGCATATTGTTTCAACATCCGGGCGCTTCATATGAGTCCATAGTTAGATATGTTTGGTGTGCCAGCAGTGGTGTCGTATGTTGATCCAGTGGATCAGAACCCTTTAACCCATTGCTTACGCAGCGCAAGGACGTGTTGCGATAACGCCAACACCCGTTGGCTACGTAGCGCAAGTACGTGTTGCGGTCGCCGTAATGAATTTTTCCTATCTCCGTGTCTGTTTCAAGGGAAGTAAATCGTACAGCTCTTTATTCTCTGTCCAGTGTGTGTTCGCTGGAGTTACCTTTTCTTTTAGTATAGTCCCCATGAGAAAGCTAGATGTAGTAGAAGCTACGCTCACCCTACGTCGGGTTTATGCGCTTGTCAACATGGCGTCGCGTTGTCGAAAGGTGATCGATCGGTGATGAAAATGACGAAGTATTAGAAGTGTGGATGGAAGAAGGGTCTGATATTGAAGATCTAGGTGGATATTGGACTTCTGAAGAAGATCTTTATGATTCTGATGCGGAAATAGTCCCAGTCAACGAGAATGAAGCGGTGGCTGATTACGAAGACGAATCGATTTCGTGGCTGAAAGCGAAAACGAAGTGACTTCGTCGCCGTCGCGTCAGAAAGAGAGGAAGAGATAGAAACGGTTTTTACAGCAGACACAGACATCGATTCGGATGCAGAGGATGCCAAAAACCTTCTCTACTCCTCCAATGAACTGTACCACACAAAAGAGGACTATGCTGAGTAGGGCGCCTTCTTTCTCTCAGGTCATTTGAGACTTTTCTTCTATTCAAACAGAGACAGATTGCAGTGAGTAAGTGTATATTTTCTGATTTCCCCTCTCTGACTTGCTAAAAAAAATCATTTTCAAGCATTTTTTTATCCTGTAGTCAATCATTCATCAATATAGTTTGATGTGGAAATACTGATTTCAGAACTGTTGTGCAAAATTTATCTCTTGACTATTATTACAATACATTAGGTGTAAAAAAAAAAGAAAATCAAAATTCCATGTACCTGGTGATAAAAAACAAATTTCCCCAATTTTCTTACTGCATATTGTAACTATCCATTACTTCAGCTAGAAAGTGCAAATGATTATCTTTCTTGTGGTACCAACCATTAAACAGTTATTCTAAATTTGGACTTTGTGTGATTTTTTGAAAACTTGCAAAAACACTGCGTACACAGGTAAAGTTCCTAATGCTATCCCTGCGTAAGCAATGAGTTAAAATCATAGCGCACCTTCTTGTTACACTTT
>JAWQFJ010005263.1:10000-11191 GCA_034096865.1 Theodoxus fluviatilis
TGTGTGTGTGTGTGTGTGTGTGTGTGTGTGTGTGTGTGTGTGTATGTATGTGTGGGTGCGCGTGTCTGCATTCGCGAATACTGGTGTGAGGGTGGGTGTTTGTATACTTTTGTATACGTTCTCTGCATGGGGAGGAAAACAGCCCCCCAAGTACAAGAAAAATCCTAATGCCAAAATGTTCAGTTTGGATCCTTAGAGTGTAGCATCACAACTGAAACCAGCTGTGCGTTGTACAAATAGTGATTTGCAGAGGCAACAAAAAGAGATGCAGCCGAATGGGTCGACGCATTCATGCACTATAGTCTCTAGCTAGAGACTGTCATGAAGGAGGTTTAGGAGGCGGAGTGTCCGCTAGGGCAACGGAGGGGTCAGGGGGGATTCTGTGTTCCTGTGGTTAGCGCGTTTGATGGCAGGCATTTACGGCTAGTGAGTAGGGTGTTTGCAGCTGCGTGGTTCCCAGCGGGGCATCCTTGAGCAAGGCATTAGCTCACAATGATTCTCCCTTCCTATGGCGCACCGTAATGCGATTAACTTTTGTATGCGGCCATGAACTAACTTCGGGATAGAATACTCCCCAGGGAGTGGAGTCAGACATGGTACCGATACCTGTCATGGTGTTTGTCATATGGTGCCCGCAAAAGATTGATCGCATCTCAGTAAGTTGGGGTAGAGTGTAAAACGGTTTGAGACGATGACAAGGGGTAATACATCTCTATTGAAAACGGCACAAATAAAACTCCACCATTTAGTTTCAGTTGGGTATGAAAGGCATGGCATGTAGTGTAGTTTATCATCAAAATCAAAAGCCTTGGGACTCACAGGAGACATTGGCGTTGGCCTCTTGGTACCTACAGGCATGCACGGCCGTAACCTGACCTACGTGTAAACATCCGTCTGGACAGGGTTTATCTCTCGAGGAGAGGACGGATGCACAGATAAGGTTTACAGGGTGGATCGGTAGACATGAGGAGGAAAACAGGTAAGTATGTGGTTGTGTGAATGTAGAAAAGCTGACAGGAACAGGAATGGGGTTAGGTAGGAAGATGGGAAGCAGATAAGCAAGGAGAGGGAAGGGAGACAGGCAGGGAGGACGACAGCACGTACGAGAGAGAGAGAGAGAGAGAGAGAGAGAGAGAGAGAGAGAGAGAGGGAGAGAGAGAGAGAAAGAGAGAGAGAGAGAGCGAGAGAGAA
>JAWQFJ010005266.1:0-14383 GCA_034096865.1 Theodoxus fluviatilis
AACTGATAGTGAGCGAGAAACAACCTCTGCGAACAGCGCGGCAAAATCAATTTATACCTTATCTAATCTTTCCCCAACACCCTTGAGCAGCGAGGTCTCCGACTAGGAAGTTGTACACGGAAATTACACGCTTAAAACATCTACTGCAGTGCTCATAGCACTTCCCTGTGTTCATAACAGTGATAAAAGCCAATGAAGCATCGCAAAGATTACTCAAGTGGGTAATTTCATGACACTGATTTTTTTTACATCTTTGAAAAAACGCAAAGGTAAATAAAATCTGCATATCCAATGCAGTGATAAACAGCCACAGCGACATCGTGCAGATAGATCGAGTCTGCATACTATCAAACACGGATTAAAGCCAAAGAAATATCGCACTGAATGGACGAGTCTGCATATTCCTAACAGTGATGACAGCCACTGAAAAACGGCAAACAAAAATCGACTCTGCATCCAGTTGACCTTCAAAGTTGTTTACTTTGGAAATTCTTTCTTCCACCACCTCAGCTCACGCACGTCATTGAGAGCATCAGGTGGCACATCGCGAAAGAGAAGTAGAAGTTCATGAAGTCTTATGTTCGTCGTTTTCTCTTTCACTTCAGTGCTCTCAGCTTGGGATTGAGCCAGAGTGATAAAGCAATGCAAGAGGGCGAAAATGCACTCATGAAAATCACTTTTTGTTTTAGCAGACTGCTCCCACGAAAAGTAATTTATTCTTCATCGAGAAGCACTAAGGATAAAATTAATTATACAACTGGCATCTTAGAAATACATTGATGCTTTAACAGAGATTTTCGTACACCACAGTTTCTATCTAAATACCACCCAATAAGTCATTACGTACTAAGACTGATAACTTTCATCAAGCATGAATGAGAGGTCGTCTTCGCGTTTATGGCC
This sequence comes from Theodoxus fluviatilis, assembly GCA_034096865.1. Lineage (NCBI taxonomy): Eukaryota > Metazoa > Mollusca > Gastropoda > Cycloneritida > Neritidae > Theodoxus > Theodoxus fluviatilis. Next base: position 904 of record JAWQFJ010005266.1, read on the forward strand.
ATTCATCATAATCATATTGCAGATGGTGGTTAGGGTGGATCTCCAAATAGATAGTGGATGCACTAAAAAAATGCTCTATCAATTTTCTCATTGTATAGTCTAGCTTAGTTTTCTACGCTTCGCACAGTATAATATGTGCGTTCCTTTTAGATAATGTGTTGCGTTTGGAAGTGAAGCTAGGACATAGGAAATCAATACATCACTCTCTGCAATTCGATACTGCTGAGGGCCACGGCTAGATCAAACAGAAACCAGACAGTAAATTTTGGTCATGACAACTCCCAAAGAGAGATCAGAGTAAGATCGATTTATAACATAATATATTAGTACACTATCATTTGTGTAAAAATTATGTCCGCCCGCCCGCCCTCCCTCCCACCCTCCCTCCCTCCCTCTCTCTCTCTCTCTCACTCTCTCTCTCTCTCTCTCTCTCCCTCTCTCTCTCTATCTCTCTCTTCCTCTCTCTCTCTATCTCTCTCTCTCTCTCTCTCGCTCTCCAAGTGTTTATAGGCGATAACACTAGTATATAAAATGTAAACTGACGGTGTAAGAGTGCAACATTTTCTAAAAGAGGAGAGAGAGAGAGAGAGAGAGAGAGAGAGAGAGAGAGAGAGAGAGAGAGAGAGAGAGAGAGAGACGTAAGGGCGGAGCCGTTCGCTCACTTTTCACTGTTGCTAACTGCATAATGACGGCTGGAATTTCATTCCAACAAGGGGCTTTTTATTGTTGGTTTCCATGTGTTCAATGTTGTCATTTATACAAAGAAGGTGGTATTTAAGTCAAAGATAATGCTGCATTCTTTTTTCCGATCAGTGACAGTGTACACAACACTGGAGTGAGGTAGTGCGGGCATGAATCAAACCAACTCCTCAGGACCCCAGATGAAGCACGCTACTTGCAAAGCAAAGTGGGGCCCTTTACACACGAGAAATTCTTCAAGATAGAGGACAACGACTCGGCTTCATCGATGCCAATTACCGCTGAACAATCCGAACGTGATTTCATCACCAGAGACTCGGGAGATCCCAGGGAAAGGCCTAATCAAATCAGAGGAGTTAGCAACGATCGAACAGAAAGACAATTTGCCAAAACCAATTAATGAGACTCACGAGTGGTCAGTCGCTGCTCCAGTGCCAACACAATGGATGGAATAAGCGAGGTTAACATGCTAACACGTCTGTCGTAAGGATGGCGAATCCCATCGCAGCTCGCCCCCTCCATCCTCACGGCAGTTTTGTGTGCTCCGTAGATACGATATTGGTTCCTTAACCCGATTTAGTGACAAGGTGGAATGCAAGAGGAGGTGGGGAGGGGTGGGTGGGTGGGGGCTGGGGTCTGGGCTAAGGCGAGGTGCGATGATGTGCCGTCTGAAGGAGAACGAAGGTGGCGGAGGGCAAAGGGAAGGAGTAAGGGGCAAAATCCATTCATTTATGTGGCCAGAAACCCGTGTCATTGCCAAATCAGAGATACGGCCAGTAACCTCTGGGAGGCTGATGGGACAGCCTGAGAGAGAGAGAGAGAGAGAGAGAGAGAGAGAGAGAGAGAGAGAGAGAGAGAGAGAGAGAGAGAGAGACAGACAGACAGATAGACAGAGATAGAGATGGATATAAAACACAACAATGCTGGGAGTGACCTTACCCCCTTGGGATAGGAGAGGGTGAGGGGTAGTGGAGTGGAAGAGGAGCAATAGCGGAAAAGGGAGCGGAGGGAATGGAGGGAGGATATAGGGTGGTAGGGTGGAGTGGGGGTGGAATGAGGGTGGGAGTTGCACGAACGATTCAGAGACAAGCGAGATCCCAATAGCTTCATTAGCCCAGCTTGCCATCTTCGCTCTTGGCAAACGAGCAAAGTAAATCCTGGCCAGCACGTCTGCATGTCCCTGCAACATGCCTCTCCCCTCCCTGGCGAATCCGCCGTACCCACTCCACCTCCTCTCACCTCCACCAATCCCTACCTCCCCACCCACCTCCAACCGTGCCCCCTACCTCCTCTACATTCTCTCCCTTCTCCTCCTGGCATCAGCCAGAGTTTGGCAGCACCTGCCTGAAGAGCGCGCCCCGGAGCGCCAGATCGCAGCAAGACAACAATGGCCTTCCCGATGACTTTGGCGAGCCGTGATCCAAGTCCGCCTGAATCGCCTCTCCTTGGCGTCATCGCCCTCGTTGTCCCTGCTTTATTTGGGAGCTCTGGTTAAAAAGTGGACGTAGGATTCTCCAGACAATGAAAGGTCTCACGGTGTCACTGGGAGGCATAAGGGTCCAAAGGACAACAATATACACATGGAAACCAATAATAAAAAGCCCCTTGCTGGATTGAAATGTCAGCGCTCATTATGCAATTAGCAACAGTGAAAAGTGAGCGCCCTTACTTGGTCCTTCATGCGTCTCTCGCGCGGCCAACTAGTCTGGACTGGTAGGGATGAATGCTGCAGCAGCCCTAATAGTGCAAGACAGACATCGCAAGCTGAATCAATGGAGCGTAGATTTTGGCGATGTCCCCGAGGATAGGTCAACAGGGATCTTCTCTCATCCCGTCATTGACAGTGTGGGCGTTTGAAAAATAAGCGCGAGCCTCTCTCTTGACAGGCTTCAAATTCAAGTCTCGAATTAGAGCAATGTGCAACCGACAACATGTTTTTGTCACCTTAGTACTGACAGTGCGGGCGTACGGAGAATAAGCACGAGTATCTCCCTTTAAAGGCCACAAGTTCCAAGTCTTCATTCGGGAAAATTCACAGACGGCAAAAATTCTTCTCTTATGCTGCCACCGGTGTCGTGAACCGTTTGAAAGATAAGCACGAGTATCACTCTCGACAGGTTTTAAGTTCAAGTTTTTGATTCAGGAAAATTCAGAGAGAAAAAAATTAGTATCTCCTCCTGTCAAAGTGTGGATATTTAAAACATAAAAACGATCTTTTCTCTCAGACGGCTCCGGGCTGAAATCTTCGAGTCACGCAAGTTCGCAGACGTCAACATTTGCAAACCCTCGAGAGTTGTGTGGAAGGCTCCCTGCGCCCTTCACTTTGTTTCGGCACAAAACAAAACCTTACGAGATTTCGAAATTCTAATATACCGGGCACCTCGCTCCAAAAATAAACTGAAACAAAACAAACAAACAAAAACTGTTAAAATTACAACGGCTGGATATTCCACTCGAATTGGAGCAACACGAAATGGCTGCCAAGAAGCTGAAACGTGCTGCCGCTAAGCTCCATTCACTCTGGAAACACGTTACGGACCACGACAGCTATCAAAACTACATGAATTAGCAATCAGCTCTACAGCTGTGCTGTTTTACTGCCATCACCGCCATGAAGCTGTGAGGCAAAACATGTTACCTTGTAGTCACGAGAAAACGGAGCCAATTGATAGCGTCCTCTTTTTCTAATCTAACGGCCATGCAGAGACAGCAAACTCGAGGAAAATGAATTAAAATCCTGGCTTCAGGGTAGCTTCTGAACACAGCTGCGATACAGCAGTATACACACCACCAGGGGCAAATGTAGATGATAAGGTGATTGTGGTACTGGAAGCAGCAATAGCAACAGTAGCAGTAGCAGCTGTCAGTAGGCGTAGCAGAGGTAGAAGTGGTAGCAGCAGCGCTCGTTGTGACGGAAGTAGCAATGTTAATGACAGTAGAAGCAGCAGTGCAGTTTTTGGAAAGGTAGTTTTCGACAGACTGGTAGCAGTAGTACTTGAGGTGAAATCTGATTCCTCTCAAGGCTAAAGAAATGGTGACATTGTCAGAACATTTCTATAGCATCTTGAACTCCGCCATTGAGAGAAGTAATTTCCAGTTTTGTTACAATAATTATTTACATGACAACTTTTCATTAAAATTAGACGAATCATATATATGTGCGCCCCCCCCCCCCCCCCCCCCCAAAGCCTGGAGAGCATAACACTCCAGGAACAGCAGTTTACGCACATATCTCGGCAAATCTCTAAGCTATAAGGTGAATCCCATCCTGAGAACAAGTGTTCCCTGAAATGTTGTGCAAAGGCTGCATCAACACACATTAGCTTGCCGACGTCTGGGCTACACAACGCAGTTCAAGCCATACAGCCAGTTTATACTCATAGTCGACCCTGGTGCAATAAACTTCAAGGGATCACTGACCTTCTTCAAATGTCACTGACACCTATCTCGAGCACATCAGAGGATCCAGAAAGATACACAGGCAGTACAAATAAATAGGACCCAGCGACCGCTAGACCCAGTAAGCAGAGGGCTCAGCATGGAAAGCAAGGGATGCGAGTGACGGGTGAGCGAGGGAGAGTGTGCAGAGTCTGCAGATGTAACATGGAGAGGTCGGGCTTGGGCAAGATTAGAAGGGAAAACATGCAGACTAGAAACTAGAAAGCTAAGTCACCAAAGTTGACGCAGTTGCGCTATTGCCTAGCATCTGCACATAAACGCCAACTGGTACGATACAATAACGAACAGCAAATGGAACTCCAAGAAATTGAAGTGATTAAAACTCATTGATGACAACACGTTAAGAAAGGAAAGAAAAGAAAAGAAAAGAAAAGAAAAGCAAGCAAGCAAGCAAGCAAGCAAGAAAGAAAGAAAAAGAAAGACCTCCCGATTGTGACAAATGCATGGTTCGTAGATACACGTGTTTCTTTTTTACCTGCAAACCATGTGACCCTAGGACGCCGACAGAAAGAAGGCACACCCGCTTTTAATTAACTGCAAGAGTAAAGATGGCTCGGTCGCACAACCCGTGGAGTTCTCGTGAGAGAAGACAGACATTGACTGTACGCTGTGCTAGTGAAACAGCATTGAACTCTTCCACTGTTTTCTTGCCACAGGACGGATTGAAAAATGAGGAGCAAATGAGCTGACACGAAGTGTATAGGCTATAGTTCTTTTGAGATATGAATACTGTGACTATCCACTATATTCGCCACAGGGCTCCAGCTTTCATGAGTTTGCATGGTCTTCATGAGTCTTTCCACTGAAACACCTTTCCCTGATCTGCGGTTTCTTCAAGACGCAATCTGTGCGTCTTCCTCCACTACTATCTTGGGGAGCGTCGATTTTCCCACATCATATATTGTTGGCAGTCGACAGTTTGTGACCGTGCCTGAGGAAGCGAGGCTTAAGTACGAAAGACACTTGTCGAAAACACGCCGAGTACAGTCACCAGCGCACTCAGTCACGTATACATGCTCCTTACCTTTACATCACTTTTAAAAAAAAGGTAAGATTTCCTCAATAATAATGCTGCTTTTTCTGGAGTATGCATGCATGAATGAACAAAACTGACATTGTGGTTAAAACATCTCATGTTGCCATTTTTTCCTACTGAAGCCTTATTTTCTGGTGCACGGCCACACTGGTTCAATGCTCATTTTCGGCGTCTGTTTCTTGTCGATAGACGACACTTTATCAATCACGGATATCTGCCCTTTATTTGCTGTCGATTGTCAACAATTCATTCATCACTCATTTCTGTTGTTTAGTTGTTGTCGATAGTCGACAATTTATGCATTACTCATTATTGTTGTTTATTCCTTGTCGACAACAATAATTCATTCATCATGTATTCCTGTTGTGTGTTTTCTTGTCGATAGTCAACAATTTATTCACCATTCATTTCTGCTGACTATTAGTTGACGATAGTCGATAATTCCTTCATCACTCATTTCTGATGGCTATTCGTCTTGGCCATATCTTTCCAATAACATCGTTTCACAGATTCCATTCTGCAGCAAACTTCTGCAAAAGCCATTCAATATCTTCCCTGTTTACCTCTCCCAAATTTTTTTATTATTAAACTGTTTTAAAAAGGAACTACCGATGAGTAAGGATGGACGGATAGTGTTTGACGGCCTATCAGCCTTTGTAGGCTATGTAAGGCCATTAAGCACGATCATCACTAGAACAGTTTTGAGTAAACGCAAATCAAGTCACGGTGTCCCTAGATATTCGCCTCTTACGAATCGCGTAGGGATGATGAGTAAGGAGGAAGCAAGGAAACCGGTTCATTCTAAGTCTTTGGTCAGAACGCTCACACGTCCAATAGTGGAAGACCAATCCTGCCCCTTCAGCACCGCCACTTGGCAGAGTGCCAGGAAAAGGCCTAGCGGTCTCCAGGGACGCTGGAACTGCGAGAAGGGGAGGAGGGTGGGGGGTGGGGGGGGGGGTGGGGGTGGGGGTGGGGGGGTGGGGTGGGGGGGCATTCACCAGAGGGCGCATTGGAGTTGGAATCCATGTCTGTGGTGATCTTGCAAGGACGCTGGGGAAGGTATACTACGTCGCGCGCGAAGCCTGTGGGAAAGGGACTGATTAAAGGCCTGTAAAGGAAGCCCGCTTAGGGAATGGCTATGGACACAAGGCAATTGAGCTGGACCTCACTATCTTAGAGACCTCTATCAAACGGACTGCAATTAAATCTTGTTATCAAACTTCTGATGAAGTTTCACTTCGGTATCCATGTGTGTAAAAGGTAGAGCCAGTGTCTCTCCCATTGTACTCCAACCCAAAGGCTGAAGATATACATGTACCAGATGATGGGAAGCAAATCCTCTTCCTGCCTTGAAAATGAAGTTCCTTAGGTGAGAAATCGTGAGCATTATGTAACTCCGACCTAAAAACAGCCTCACAGAAAACGAAGGACGGCAAAAAATTATGTCAAAGAAATCGACAGAGGAAGTACACAGATATAGAGGCGATCTGGTCAAACAGGACGGTGACAATGATTCGCAGACGATACACCATGATGGAACGCTGGGAGACGTTATGCCGAAGGCATCCTGGAGGTAAATGAGGATATACCGAAGCCCGTCGTAGTACCACCGGGGTGTCTCTCTTCGTCTGGCCCTTAACGTCATCAGTCATAGAGACAGAAGTGGATGCAGGCCTGGCCTAATACAAGATTGGTCCCAATGCGAGGCACAAACACAACAACCTAGAAAATCCTGGAGAGGCCTGCAGAAGACGACATGGTAATGACCGAGTAGAGGAATTATTGCAGAGAATGAGCGAGGGTTCGCTGAAGTACTGAATCATTTCTACGCTGGCTTCGAGGCTTTTGACTTGAAAAACCTAATGAGGAAAGAGATCGTACCCTGCCTTTTTGGCTGGTCACAAATAATTTGCTGTTATTGCTCCAATTCGACCTCCATTCGCACTTCTAGTAGTCTAGTGCTGGAAACGACAATTAGTGGGGCACTTGGGTGTCTGTTCAGCTTCATCAGCATTGGGGATTCCAACATCGGTCAGTCTCCACTGGCAATCCCACTCCCCTGCTCAATACAAGTCCCATCCACCTAACTTCCACGGAGATCTCTTCAAGACGAGGAGGTTTAGCTGTCCTGAGCACCAAGGACCCACATCAAAATGTTTTCGCTAATGCTATGTAGCTGGCAAACGAAGTATTCTCTAAAGCTAATAATTTTTCCGTGTGTGTGTGTGTTTGTGTGTGTGTGTGTGTGTGTGTGTGTGTGTGTGTGTGTGTGTGTGTGTGTGTGTGTGTGAGCGTGTGCGTGTGTGTGAGCGTGTGTGTGTGTGTGAGCGTGTGTGTGTATGTGTGTGTGTGTGTGTGTGTGTGTGTGTGTGTGCGTCAGCGTGTGTGTGTGTGTGTGTGTGTGTGTGTGTGTGTGTGTGTGTGTGTGTGTGTGCGTGCCGCAATGTATCGTTTTACATCGCATTGTGTGGTGTGGTGCGTAGCTGTGCAGTGTGGAATGATGTGGCACGGTCTGGTGTGGGATGCGATTAAGTGCGGGGTGTTAGGATGTGGTGTAGCGTGGTGTGGCATGGCGAGTTGTGTTGTGTGATATGCTATGGTCTAGGGTGGTGTGAATCGTTCTAGTGTGGTGTGGGGTTTCGTGCTATGTTATTGGTGTGGATGTGGTATGGTGCTGGTGGCGGGGTGTGGTGTGTAATGTGATATGGTCAGTTGTGGTGGAGTTTTCAAGTAGGAAGCGATATGGAGCACGGTTTGATGTAGCGTGGTGCGTTGTATGTATATGGTATTGCAGTGACGTTTAGGCGAATAATGCCCTAATTACTGTTTCGGAGACCAAATCAACTCGTTTTCAATACTGATTTCAATTTAAAGATTTAACATATTATCATGGACGATCTTACCGAACGTTCTCATTGAAAGCGTTTGTGACGCACACTGAACAAACTGTAATACACGTACACATATTGCGATAAGGTCGGGACATTTTAAAGGTCCTATGTCGTGCAATACTGTATACGAAACAGTACATTTCCATAGTTGGCGGGGGTGTGTGTGTGTGTATGTGTGAGTGTGTGTGTGTGTGTGTGTGTGTGTGTGTGTGTGTGTGTGTGTGTGTGTGTTGGTTTGGGGTTGCAAGCACACGAATTACGAGTGAAGATTATTTTTTTGTAGTGTGGGTGCGCTCAGATATTTGGAATAATCACAAATGCAAAAGCTGGTCCTACAGATCATGCGTTTGCTGCATAACATCGTAAACACGGACGTGACACAGGTGAATGTCAATGGCAAAAGCTGCCGCGAGGTTTTTCGTTTCCGTGCTCTTGGAAAAAGTCCGGCAGCAGTTATTATGGACTTTGATGTTGATAGCTTGTCTCCAAAACTCACAAAGAAGTTCCTTAGAATGTTGCCGTAATCTTTATTTTTGTGCACGTGAGAGAGGTCTGGCATGCAAGATATTCTGTGAAAGTTCGGGGCATCAGTACTTCCGAGTCAGCAGCCATTCAAATTTCAGATGCACGCAGACACACATTTCGTTTCTCTCTTCCCCACTGCAATAGTCACTCCGCCCCAACTAGATGCAAGGACAAAACAAAAGTTACAGACGAGTTCTACACTCACTTCAAAATGTTGAACACACTTTCCCGATTTAAAAATACGAGCAAATGGTCGGTAAAACTACTGTTTCGGAGCATGGCTGGCTTTCCATCAAAGACAATGGAGCCAATTCCCCTTGCGAAATCCTTTTCATAAAACATGAGCGGAGGATAGAGAATCCACAGAAACAGAGGGAGGAGGAACCGATCCATTACATAGAAGAGACTAGGGAAAATGCGAGTGAGTTTTTAGATACCATGGGACTTCATTGTGACAACTGAAATGATGACTTCTAAGCTGCAGTGGAGGGGGAAAAAACCCGAAAAATGTAAACAGGCTACCTCCTAGCAAGGGATAACGAGAGAAAAAAAGCGAGAGAAAAAAACCCGAGCAATTTCCCGTTGTAGCTTCTGGCAGCGATAGTGCGAAAACGCAATAACTTGTAACCACGTACCCCTCGCTGACTTTAAGTTTCCCTTACATGTGGCCCGACTTGCAAAGTTTTGCGCATGAGGCAGTCGCTCTCAGGAGAGTAGTGACCGATAACTGCCCAGAGTAGTGCAAACAGTTCAGTACGCGGAAGTACAGCCAAGTCTGAGCGTAGCTGGTGCTACCGCTATTCGTAATACGTGCTGTCTTAAAGTTAACTTCGTTGCGCACACTATGATTAAGTTCTGCACACCTACACTGGATCCTTTCAGGACACATGGGGTTACAGACAGTGCACTGGACCAGCGGAAAGCCTTGCATTCCTTGACACAGAAACTGGAAGGGATGCAATAGAAACGTACGGGAGATTTTCATGCCTGGTCGTCACAAGAGCAGAGCCTAATTTGTGGCCAGCGGCCACGTGTCAATAAGGGGTTGCTCTCCCGGCGCCTGCACTTCAGGCGAGTTGAGAGCTATCGAATCACGCTATTCCAGTAAACTGAACGGAGAGGTCACGTTTGAGTCCGAGTCCACTAGCCATGCCATTGCTCTACTCAGTTATCACGAGGAGCAGGGTTCGATACTGCATCGAACTTACATTTTCTTTTTTGAGTTCGAGGCTCAACTTGCGTTCTTCACCATCATGACTAAAAGGAGGAGCTAGCAAAGAGGAAAAACGACCGATGATGAGGGAGATCGAAATGACTGACGTGTTTGTATCTCTGCTTTCTCGGAAGCTGAAAGTGTACAATAACATGGTCGTTCCTCAAGGAAACTGAATACACAAACCTCTGCTTCTCTGCACTTCGGATCGGAAGGAATGTAGTCAACAGCAAATCGGTCAATGACAAACTTTCCCATTCAATTATTCATAGCGTGACACGAGGGGCGTGTCGACCTGGGACCCGCCTTTCCCTGGACGAGATTTGCAGCCGCAGACGCAACAATGCCACGGGCCAGGGCAAAGCTTAGGAGCTTTGATGAGAGGCGTGGAAGGCAATGCACGCCCTTGGTGTTTTTTCCCCCAGCCTTCCGTATGCTCTCTGGCACCGCTCCGAAGCTCCAAGAGCGAGCTGCTGTCGTGGGTTTGGGATTTTACTGCTAGAAACTCTCTCAGCAGCTCTCGGCTAACCGCCACGGCCCACTTGGTCTCCTCCTAGTGGAACGGGCGAGGTGTTTCCATCTTCAGTGGAAGTTAGGATGTGGGTGAAGCAAGCACGTGGCTAAAGGAATTAGGGTTTTTATAACTTGCTGTCTTGAGCATGATAAAAATCATGTGACCCGAAGAATGGATTCAATGGAGTTGTAAAGATTGCTCTGGGATCTTACGGAAGTGCGCTTCTCGTGTGCGAGTGTGTGTGCGTGTGTGTGTGTGTGTGTGTGTGTGTGTGTGTGTGTGTGTGTGTGTGCATGTGTATGTGTGTGCGTGTGTGTGTGTGAGTGTGTGTGTGGGCGCGCGCGCGCGCGTGTGTGTGTGTGTTGTGTATTTGACAAGGAAGGAGGGGTGTGTGTGAGAGAGAGATAGAGTGAGAGGGAGTGAGAGTAAGAGAGAGTGAGAGTAAGAGAGAGTGAGAGAGATAAAGAGAGACAAAGAGAGAGAGAGAAAGAGAGAGGAGGGAGGGAGGGAGGGGGGGGGGGGGGGGGACAAGGCGCACTGATTGTCAGTCATCGTAACACTTTTATGTAAGTTCGTAGAATCAGACTTTCGAAGACAAATCCTTTCAACAAGCTACAGCTGGCTTGGGAAGATTCACTGCCTTGTTAACAGTAGCCACGGCAAACAGGCATCAGTTCCACACATGAAAAGTGAAAGCAGCGCTGGGGTCTTCTCTGCGTCAGCCATGTCTCCCCACTTTGGCAACCCCAGACTCTGTATCCACTCAGGCTGCGTGATACATCAACAAGCAGCCGCGTCCTCGTCCATTACCTCACCTCCTCTGCGTTGTGCAAACCCTAGCCACGCTGTGTGTGTGTGTGTGTGTGTGTGTGTGTGTGTGTGTGCGCGCGCGCGCGCGCGTTGCATCCCTACCTTCCCCATTGACCATGGGAGCCAGCCAACTCTAAAATGTCTGCCTGCTAGTCTGTCTGCCTGCCTATCTGTCTGCCTACCAGCATGTTTTCACGCTAACCTCACTGTTATCTTTCTTGTGTGAACCTTGCCCAAGGCCTATAACTAGCTACTGCTGCTCCACACAGCTTTCCCATTATCCATGGGAACCAGCACACAGGACACTGCCTGTCTAGCTGCCTGCTTGTCTGTCTATCCATCTACTAGTCTGCCTCCTTCTCTGCCTGTCTGTTTGCCTGCTGGCCTGTCTGCCAGCGTTCTAGCAAGCGTCATTGCTTCCTTGCTTCTCTGCCCACTTGCTATCTTCATTAACTTCTGCTGCTCAATATGCAATTCCCCACAGTCCCAGGAAATCAACACTATGCTTGTTTGTCTGCTAGCCAACCTGCCTGCAGACTAATGTTTGTCCTGTTACCTTGCTTCCCTGCCTACCTACTGCTGCCGCCAGCCTATCTGCCTGCGTGCTGCCATGCTTTCTGTTTTCCATGCTTACTGACTACTTGCTATCTTCCCTGGTTGTTTACGACTCCCCCTCTACCTACCTACTGTCTTTCTTGCTTCCCTACCCCAAGTCTATTTCGTGCGTGCCCCTTTAATTGTCTGGATGTCTTCTTGGTTGGCTGAAAGGTCTCTTGTCGACCTGAAGGATTGTCTGTCAATCCGCTTGCCTCCTGGCCGCCTGCTTTCCTACCCGCTTTCAGTCTATTTCCTTTCTTTCCTGTCTTCTGCCCCACCAATTCCACTGCCTTCAAGTCTATTGGGGTGCCAGCCTTTTCGCTTCCAAACCAGTATTCTCTTATCGTTCTTTTTCTAATCTGCCACCTCGTCTACCTTTAGCTCTCTCTCTCTCTCTCTCTCTCTCTCTCTCTCTCTCTCTCTCTCTCTCTCTCTCTCTCTCTCTCTCTCTCTCTCTCCCTTCTTCGTCGGCATTCGTGACTGCCTGGCTGACCAGAAAAACCTGATTTGTTCATTACACGAACATCACGCTCGTTTTCTTTTTGGAAAATTGCCATGAACACAACAAAATCATTTTCGAGACGGAGGTAGAGTGGAGATGAGTGGATGAGCATGAGGGGGTCGTAGTACACAAAAATACATAAAATAGAGGGGCTAGACGGGCGGAGCGCAGCAGGAGGATGAGCCAAAGCAGATGCAACGACACGATGGGAAACGGGAAAGAGGAGCCGGCTGTTTAAGAGAAACTAAAAGCAGAAGTCGGTGAACGGGATAACGAGGTAGAGCAGCTTCTGTGGACGTCAAGACGAAGCTCAAAGGAAGAGAGAAACCATGCCATGGGGACGCCGAAGGAGGTCAAGTGCTGACCTAGTCAGCGATCAGCACGATGGCCAGCGATGGATAGCATGATGGATAGTGGCCTTGTGCAGCCTATAACGAAGACAAGTACCGAGAGCTACTGCTGCTAATCAGGCAGGGAGCCAAAGAGGGTATGCGTTGAGTTAGGCTGGTGGAAGAAGATACGCCTGGACGGGCATCTCCAAGACGGATGTTGGAAAGGGCCGGACGGACATCCAGGCCTCGAAAGACCTCTGTCAGAGGGCTTCTCGCTTGAGTAGAGTAGTCCGCCCTCACAGAAAGCCTCTCAGATGGCCTTGCTTTAAGAAATCCCCCCTTAAACTGGTCTGTCCAAGACGAACACATCCCAATGTTGAGAGCTTGGAATACCTCTCCACCAAAAGACTTCAACTTCGGGAGGCGCTGTTTTCAATGCTGAGGACTTTGCTCTTAGAAGACGTCTCTCTGATTGCCTTTACTGAGAAAGCCTCACTGAATGGCAGAAAGAATCTCACTCTCAGAGGGACCTAACTCCGACGAGGGTAAACTTCACGTGAGTGAAGACCTTAGCCTCAGAAAGCCCCACTGTGAGAAGGCCAAGGCTGAGCAGCCGTCATTCTCAGCAGGCCTCACTCTGAAATTTTTACTTGGTCACTTTTCTCTCTCTCTCCTCCCCCTCCCTCTCTTTCTCTCTCCCTCCCTCCCTCCCTCTCTCTCTCTCTCTCTCTCTCTCTCTCTCTCTCTCTCTCTCTCTCTCTCTCTCTCTCTCTCTCTCTCTCTCTCCCTCCCCGACGCCTCGGAGACTGCTGTGACCCCGCCCTCACCAACACATAGGGAGCGAGATGTGCAGCTTGAAGAAGATTCCGAGGACGAAGATTTCCTGAGCGTAGTGGAGGGTA
>JAWQFJ010005268.1:0-7500 GCA_034096865.1 Theodoxus fluviatilis
TGGTTATGCATAAAAGCAATGTCATCGCAAAAACAGGGCCTCGTTGTTCCCAATGGACCGTCGATTTTAGCGGCGAGTTTTATTTTACCTCCGATTTATCTCTAAACTCAGACGATTCCAACTGCCTGTTCCGCTCGTCCCTTGGCTGGAAACCAGTATATATAGCAAAGCGCAACCTAGGATCCTCTGACGAGCGTACCTTATCTAACCGATCAAGATAACGCGGGCTAGGGGATAAATCGAGTGTTAAAACAGACAATCGCCGTTGTTGAATACGCGGCCCCTGCAATATAAACATCTCGCTCCCTCGCCTTTCTGTGGGTACCGATTGCCCTCCCATGCTTGCACCTATGGTGCTCGGACGTAACCTCGTCCCACTTATGTTCAGATTTACATTAAGAAAAATGGAAACTGAGCATCTCCCTGTTGCTCCCCTGTTTTACGCCATCGTCGGGCACCGGTTAAACAACTTCGGATGTTTGACGATGTTGCCAGCTCCGTAACACAGAAACTGTACGTGTATGGGCCAGTACCCACTAGTGCTGTTAGGATATTGATGCGACATTTTATCGCAAAGGTCCGACATCACTGTTCGCATTATTCTCCAAAGATGGTCCCCCTGGTGGACCGAACGTCGACACACGGCCGCTATTTCTGCAATAGTTCTGTACACAAAGCATAAATATATAGTAGTTACCACGGCTCACTTCCATAACACATGTCTCGAGGGCCAATGCGGACACGACAATAACAAGAACTAATGGTCAATCCGAATAGGATGCGTGGTCTGGCCTTGGAATCCGGACTTGCGCAGAACAGATTTTGTCTACCATAGACGAACTGGCCCAGCAGATCGGAGTTTTGTCGAGCGAGAAGAGAAGCAGACAGAGACAGCGACGGAGAAGACGACATAAAGATCGGAGAAATAATAATCAGAGCATTTCGTTTGGAGAAGACAAGAAAAGGAAGTTGGGAGAACGGTTCCACTCATGTTCTCGATCAGAGCAGGTGGAAAGACGAGGACTTGAGAGACGAGAAAGGCAGTTGACGTTCCATTTGTGTTTGATGAGAGCAGAGAAACACGATGACCGTAGTACAAGGAAAGACCAAATTAAAAGATCTAACTATTCCTCTCATCGCATTTGAAATCCACCAAAAGCGAAACACGCCTCGCGTCCGACCAATCCAACACCTATTCATCAATTACTACAACAACAACAACAACAACAACAACAACAACAATACACGTCCATTAAGGGTGTAGAAGAACCCTGCAGGAAGAGAGTGCCGACAAGATAAAAGGTTTGGCGAAATGGAAATTAGCGAAATGAAAAGTTCCCAAATAAATGCCCCTTCATTTTCATCCCTACCCTCGAATCATCATGTGGTTGCCCTCAACCCATCGTTTTCTTATTTTACTCTCGCAAACAGTTCAAATCATTTGCAACCTGATCTGTCAAAAAGTACAAAACGTCGCTTGAGCGAAACGTCATAATACCCAGATAAAATGTATCAACTGACTTTTGTCAAAATTGAGTTTTAACTACACGTAGTCCTGGCCTCTGGGACAATTTTTCTAGCATCTCCGAGAGTTTTGAAGATAATCACAGTCTAAAAAGTGGTTCGGTTATAGAGAAGTGTTCACCTTTCAGTGTGGTTAGCAAAGAGCCGATTCTGCGTGCGTTGAATTGAATGTTTAAATCTGCCACGGCATCGTAACTGGTGCATCTTGGGTAATTCTCAAGTCGTCGGTCTCTCCTCGGCTTGCTCTCTCCAGTCACATTTAATCCTCTTGAAAAATTCATCCATAAAAACGCATTTGATCCCCGTTGTAAAGGACCTTTCCCACTCACTGCCTCTGTCATTTTCAACGTCGTTTTCTCAAAACGTCTGATTTATGGTGTAGTCGACTACAATCTGCAACGATTCCATTTTGAATTATCCGATTTCTATCATTCTTGCACCAATGCAAAGCTCTACATTTTTAATTTGTCATGATACTAATGACTGTCTAAATGTCTGTACACAGTCCGGCCTTTATGTACTGTCTTGGTCAGAGTCACAAATGGACTGCATTTCTCTTGCGTATTGTCCTGACCCTTGTCGACTCGCGTGTTGCATGTGTCGCCTGCTCTTGTGTGTGTCTCACAAAGAAGTAATCGCATAGGGCACAATCGGAGGCTAGACGGTGGCGGTCGGTAGAAAGCAACCGGTGGCGGTGGTAGAAGAAGATACACGCTGTGCTAGACAAGCGAGTTGGCAGCGGGGGCAGAAGAGCGATGACGCGCGTGTGCTACGACAAGAGGTCGGCACGGTCGCTAGAAAGAAAAAGAGGTGGCGGGGTGTAGAAGAGGTGACAGGTGCTGACGACATTGAGGTGGCACGGCGCTAGAAGAGATGGCGGTGCAAGAAGAGGTGGCGGTGGTAGAAGACGTGGCGGTGCAAGAAGAGGTGGCGGTGGTAGAAGAAGTGGCGGTGCTAGAAGAGGTGGCGGTGGTAGAAAAGGTGGCGGTGCTAGAGGAGGTGGCGGTGGTAGAAAAGGTCGCGGTGCAAGAAGAGGTGGCGGTGGTAGAAGAAGTGGCGGTGCTAGAAGAGGTGGCGGTGGTAGAAGAAGTGGCGGTGGTAGAAGAGGTGGCGGTGGTAGAAGAGGTGGCGGTGCTAGAGGAGGTGGCGGTGCTAGAAGAGGTGGCGGTGGTAGAAGAGGTGGCGGTGCAAGAAGAGGTGGCGGTGCAAGAAGAGGTGGCGGTGCAAGAAGAGGTGGCGGTGCAAGAAGAGGTGGCGGTGGTAGAAGAGGTGGCGGTGCAAGAAGAGGTGGCGGTGCTAGAAGAGGTGGCGGTGGTAGAAGAGGTGGCGGTGCAAGAAGAGGTGGCGGTGAGAGAAGAGGTGGCGGTGCAAGAAGAGGTGGCGGTGCAAGAAGAGGTGGCGGTGAGAGAAGAGGTGGCGGTGCTAGAAGAGGTGGCGGTGAGAGAAGAGGTGGCGGTGCAAGAAGAGGTGGCGGTGCAAGAAGAGGTGGCGGTGAGAGAAGAGGTGGCGGTGCAAGAAGAGGTGGCGGTGCAAGAAGAGGTGGCGGTGCAAGAAGAGGTGGCGGTGGTAGAAGAGGTGGCGGTGCTAGAAGAGGTGGCGGTGCTAGAGGAGGTGGCGGTGCTAGAAGAAGTGGCGGTGCTAGAAGAGGTGGCGGTGCAAGAAGAGGTGGCGGTGCTAGAAGAGGTGGCGGTGCTAGAAGAGGTGGCGGTGCAAGAAGAGGTGGCGGTGCTAGAAGAGGTGGCGGTGCTAGAAAAAGTGGCGGTGCAAGAAGCGGTGGCGGTGATAGAAGAGGTGGCGGTGGTAGAAGAAGTAACGGTGCTAGAAGAGGTGGCGGTGGCAGAAGAGATGGCGGTGCTAGAAGAGGTGGCGGTGCTAGAAGAGGTGGCGGTGGTAGAAGAGGTGACGGTGCTAGAAGAGGTGGCGGTGCTAGAAGAGATGGCGGTGCAAGAAGAGGTGGCGGTGGTAGAAGACGTGGCGGTGCAAGAAGAGGTGGCGGTGGTAGAAGAAGTGGCGGTGCTAGAAGAGGTGGCGGTGGTAGAAGAGGTGGCGGTGCTAGAGGAGGTGGCGGTGGTAGAAAAGGTCGCGGTGCAAGAAGAGGTGGCGGTGGTAGAAGAGGTGGCGGTGCTAGAAGAGGTGGCGGTGGTAGAAGAGGTGGCGGTGGTAGAAGAGGTGGCGGTGCTAGAAGAGGTGGCGGTGCTAGAGGAGGTGGCGGTGGTAGAGGAGGTGGCGGTGCTAGAAGATGTGGCGGTGGTAGAGGAGGGGGCGGTGCAAGAAGAGGTGGCGGTGGTAGAAGAGGTGGCGGTGCAAGAAGAGGTGGCGGTGGTAGAAGAGGTGGCGGTGCTAGAAGAGGTGGCGGTGCTAGAAGAGGTGGCGGTGCTAGAAGAGGTGGCGGTGGTAGAAGAGGTGGCGGTGCAAGAAGAGGTGGCGGTGGTAGAAGAGGTGGCGGTGCTAGAAGAGGTGGCGGTGCAAGAAGAAGTGGCGGTGGTAGAAGAGGTGGCGGTGCAAGAAGAGGTGGCGGTGGTAGAAGAGGTGGCGGTGGTAGAAGAAGTAACGGTGCTAGAAGAGGTGGCGGTGGCAGAAGAGATGGCGGTGCTAGAAGAGGTGGCGGTGCTAGAAGAGGTGGCGGTGGTAGAAGAGGTGACGGTGCTAGAAGAGGTGGCGGTGCTAGAAGAGATGGCGGTGCAAGAAGAGGTGGCGGTGGTAGAAGACGTGGCGGTGCAAGAAGAGGTGGCGGTGGTAGAAGAAGTGGCGGTGCTAGAAGAGGTGGCGGTGGTAGAAAAGGTGGCGGTGCTAGAGGAGGTGGCGGTGGTAGAAAAGGTCGCGGTGCAAGAAGAGGTGGCGGTGGTAGAAGAAGTGGCGGTGCTAGAAGAGGTGGCGGTGGTAGAAGAAGTGGCGGTGGTAGAAGAGGTGGCGGTGGTAGAAGAGGTGGCGGTGCTAGAGGAGGTGGCGGTGGTAGAGGAGGTGGCGGTGCTAGAAGATGTGGCGGTGGTAGAGGAGGGGGCGGTGCAAGAAGAGGTGGCGGTGGTAGAAAAGGTGGCGGTGCAAGAAGAGGTGGCGGTGCAAGAAGAGGTGGCGGTGCAAGAAGAGATGGCGGTGCAAGAAGAAGTGGCGGTGGTAGAAGAAGTGGCGGTGCAAGAAGAAGTGGCGGTGGTAGAAGAGGTGGCGGTGCAAGAAGAGGTGGCGGTGCAAGAAGAGGTGGCGGTGCAAGAAGAGATGGCGGTGCAAGAAGAGGTGGCGGTGGTAGAAGAGGTGGCGGTGCAAGAAGAAGTGGCGGTGCTAGAAGAGGTGGCGGTGAGAGAAGAGGTGGCGGTGCAAGAAGAGGTGGCGGTGAGAGAAGAGGTGGCGGTGCAAGAAGAGGTGGCGGTGCAAGAAGAGGTGGCGGTGCAAGAAGAGGTATCGGTGACAGAAGAGGTGGCGGTGCGAGAAGAGGTGGCGGTGGTAGAAGAGGTGGCGGTGCAAGAAGAGGTGGCGGCGCTAGAAGAGGTGGCGGTGCTAGAAGAGGTGGCGGTGCAAGAAGAGGTGGTGGTGAGAGAAGAGGTGGCGGTGCAAGAAGAGGTGGCGGTGCAAGAAGAGGTGGCGGTGAGAGAAGAGGTGGCGGTGCTAGAGGAGGGGGCGGTGAGAGAAGAGGTGGCGGTGCAAGAAGAGGTGGCGGTGCAAGAAGAGGTGGCGGTGAGAGAAGAGGTGGCGGTGCAAGAAGAGGTGGCGGTGCAAGAAGAGGTGGCGGTGCAAGAAGAGGTGGCGGTGGTAGAAGAGGTAGCGGTGCTAGAAGAGGTGGCGGTGCTAGAGGAGGGGGCGGTGCTAGAAGAAGTGGCGGTGCTAGAAGAAGTGGCGGTGCAAGAAGCGGTGGCGGTGCTAGAAGAGGTGGCGGTGCTAGAAGAGGTGGCGGTGCAAGAAGAGGTGGCGGTGCTAGAAGAGGTGGCGGTGCTAGAAAAAGTGGCGGTGCAAGAAGCGGTGGCGGTGATAGAAAGTGCGGTGCAAGAGGTGGCGGTGATAGAAGAAGTGGCGGTGCTAGAAGAGGTGGCGGTGCAGAAGAGTGGCGGTGCTAGAAGCGGTGGCGGTGCTAGAAGAGGTGGCGGTGCTAGAAGAGGTGGCGGTGCTAGAAGAGGTGGCGGTGCTAGAAGAGGTGGCGGTGCAAGAAGAGGTGGCGGTGGTAGAAGAGGTGGCGGTGGTAGAAGAGGTGGCGGTGCAAGAAGAAGTGGCGGTGCAAGAAGCGGTGGCGGTGCTAGAAGAGGTGGCGGTGCTAGAAGAGGTGGCGGTGCAAGAAGAGGTGGCGGTGCTAGAAGAGGTGGCGGTGCTAGAAGAGGTGGCGGTGCAAGAAGAGGTGGCGGTGCTAGAAGAGGTGGCGGTGGTAGAAGAGGTGGCGGTGCTAGAGGAGGGGGCGGTGCAAGAAGAGGTGGCGGTGCAAGAAGAGGTGGCGGTGGTAGAAGAAGTAGCGGTGCAAGAAGAGGTGGCGGTGGTAGAAGAGGTGGCGGTGGTAGAAGAGGTTGCGGTGGTAGAAGAGGTGGTGGTGGTAGAAGAGGTGGCGGTGCTAGAGGAGGGGGCGGTGCAAGAAGATGTGGCGGTGGTAGAAGAGGTGGCGGTGGTAGAAGTGGCGGTGCTAGAGGAGGTGGCGGTGGTAGAAGAGGTGGCGGTGGTAGAAGAGGTGGCGGTGGTAGAAGAGGTGGCGGTGCAAGAAGAGGTGGCGGTGCTAGAAGAGGTGGCGGTGGTAGAAGAGGTGGCGGTGCAAGAAGAGGTGGCGGTGGTAGAAGAGGTGGCGGTGCAAGAAGAGGTGGCGGTGGTAGAAGAGGTGGCGGTGGTAGAAGAGGTGGCGGTGGTAGAAGAGGGGGCGGTGCTAGAGGAGGGGGTGGTGCAAGAAGAGGTGGCGGTGGTAGAAAAGGTGGCGGTGCTAGAAAAGGGGGCGGTGCCAGAAGAGGTGGTGGTGGTAGAAGAGGTGGCTGCGCTAGAGGTGGTAATGGGAGTCTGGTGGTGTTGCTTCGGTTGCTTGTGGCGCTGGCGGTGCTGGGAGTGAAAATGTGTGGACGAGTACGTATGTGTGTGTGTGTGTGTGTGTGTGTGTGTGTACGCGCGCGTGTGTGTGTTTGTGTGTGTGTGTGTCTGTATATGTGTGTGTGTGTGTGTGTGTGTGTACGTGGTGAATGTGTGTGCGCGCGCGCGTGTGTGCTTGTGTGTTTGCACATCTGATTACGCACCCGCACGCCGCAGGAAGAAAGATAGAACGAGAAAGAGAGCGAGAGAGAGAACGAGAGAGAGATAGAGTGAGAGAGAGAGAGAGCGAAACAGAGAGAGAGAGAGAGAGAGAGAGAGAGAGAGAGAGAGCGAAACAGAGAGAGAGAAAGAGCGAAACAGAGAGAGGGAGAGAGAGAGAGAGAGAGAGAGAGAGAGAGAGAGAGAGGAGGGGGAGAGAGAAGAGAAAGTTGAGAGAGAGAGATAAGAGAGAGGGGGGCATATTCTAACAGAAACTGTGTCAGTCCAAACGTTTGTTAAAATGCTGTTACATGAATCTCATTATCTAAAGCATCTTGCCTCATATCAACTCTTTGTGAATGGGATGGGTCTGTAATCAATATGCAAAACAGCAGCGAGACTCTCTGGTTTGTCACTGGGGACGCCTACCTCGATGAGGTTTTTACCGTCCTGACGCTGTGAGCTGCTGATGGTATTGGTGCCAGGGTCTCTGACATTGTTAGGAAGGAAGTAGCGTCGGCCGCCTCCCAGAATCACCTGAAACACGTGCATACCCCACCGTGGAAAGGACGTTCATTGGAATGCGTTGGGTCCACGTGGTACATGTAGACAGATCGTAGACCCCAGACCCACTGCACTGCTTCCTTTGCAGGGAAATTGTTGGTTAAATCATACAAATCAAACAGCATTGAACAAATGAAAAACTGAATATGTCGGGTCCAATCAAATGTTCTGTCTGTCTGTCTCTCTCTCTGTCTGTCTGTCTTCTGTCTGTCTCTCTGTCAGTCTGTC
>JAWQFJ010005270.1:2500-17500 GCA_034096865.1 Theodoxus fluviatilis
TACTAACAAGCCTCCAGTCTTTATTGATTGAAGAAGTACAACGCTCGGAACACAACATGGTGGCAGCGGTAAACGCAACAGCGGTGAACTGTGAACTGTACGCGTGCTGAACGAACTGAGATCCTAATCTCGCTGCGGAATTTTCTAGAACCGTTTTCACGTGGTACTGGTCTAAAGGCCCGGTCACATTGCCGACCACGCACGCATCACTGACACATCGCGCACAAATTGGGTTTGTGCGTGCTTGTGCGCCGAGATATTGACCAATTTTTCGTGGTGTCGGGGGAAGAAATCACTGACGAATCACGCATGAATCGCGCATGAACCGCGCATTAATCACTGACGAATCACTGACATATCGCGCACGTCTACGCATACGAGCAAATACGGTGCAGTATTCCACGAACATCCCACGCACGCTCGACGCATGAATCACTGACAGAGACGCACGCTTCGCGAACGTTCCACGCACGAGCACTTTCGTTCCGCGCATGCCCGACGCATGAATGACTGACAGATCGCGCACGGAACACGCACCCTCGGCGTGACTATCGCATCCGAACCGCGCATATAAAAAGCGGTCCCCAACGGGATTTCCTCATTTTGCCAATCCAGAGCACTGTTAGTTGATGCTGTGAAAAGTAATTTCAAAAAGATGCCACCCAAGAAAGGTCGCCAACCCTCGAAGAAGAAGGCTGAAGTCCAACCAGAGGCCGCTGCTGCTAAAACACCTGCTGCTGATGCGGCTGCTAGGAGGTCGCCTCCACCTATTGATCTGTCAATCCAAGAGGATGCTGTAGATTCAGATGAGCCTGCCCCTCCTGCTGATGAGATATCTGAAGAAGATCCACGCCTTGGGGGCAACAGCAAAGGCAAATCAAAGAAAAAAGCCATCGCCAAACGTGACTTTTCCATTGACGCTAAGGTGGAAGAAGACCTACTGGAGTCATACAAGCCCTGCTCTGGTCTTCTAGTGATCCAGTTTCTGGTCCAGAAAGCCCGGATCTGTTGTCTTCTCCTACGTCTTCTTCTCCTGGCCAACATCTGATGAAGTTGCACCATCTGGGCATTGTGGTTCTGCAGCAGGAACACCATAATATCTCTTCTTTGAGGGTTCATGCTGATATGGACCCCTTGGCAGCAAGGTCTGGAATGGCCAAAGTGCCCGAAATGCCTGCTTTTATATGCCAAAAATCATACGTGAGATGTCAGTGGATCGTCAGTGGAAGATCAGTGATTCATCAGTTTTGCGTCAGTTAGTCGTGCGTCCATGTCAGTTATTCATGCGTCGGGTGTGCGTGTCACTGCGTGGAAAATGCGTCCCCCGTCAGTGGATGTGCGTGGTTATGCGTTGTGTGTCAGTGATATGTCAGTTATTCGTCAGTTTTGTAAGTGATTGTCGGTGGATGTCAGTGGAATAAACGTGATCCGTGCGCGGTTCATGCGTGAGACGAACGTGGGGCGTCAGTGGACGTGCGCGGTTTCGAACTAGTTCCCACGCATAAGCACTGACGGCCGACGCGTGTTCCGCGCATAGTCACGCATACTTGACGCATAAACTACGCATGAATTACGCACACCCACGCACAGTTATGCGTCGGAAAATTTTTGAACCGTTCAAAACTCAAAATCACGCACAAACCGCCTTCCACGCACATCCACTTACAATCACTGACAGCCCACGTTCGCATTACGTTCGCATTACGCATACAACGCACGCTCCGCGCAGAAACCAAAATCTATGCGTAATTCGTGCGTAATTCATGCGTTTTCGCAGTGTGACCGGCCCTTAAGAAGAAACAGTGAAGATGGGTCCGTTCAAGCCTCCGGAAAACTTCGACTTCAGCAATCCTACAGCATGGCCCGAGTGGAAGCAACGTTTCCAGCGATTCTTCACGGCTTCAAAGCTGCACAAAGAAGACGCGGAAATCCAGATAAGTACTCTTATCTACGTTATGGGTGCAGACGCAGAGAAGATTCTGACGTCTTTTCAACTGTCGGAAGAAGAAGGAAAAGTCTACGCGACTATTCTGGAGAAATTTGATGGCTACTTCATTCCGCGAGTAAATGTCATTCATGAAAGAGCCAGGTTCCACTCATGCAACCAGAAGCAGGGGGAAACCATAGAAGCCTACGTGAGAGAATTGTACGATCTGGCAAATCTAGCACAGATACCGAACAAAGACGAAGCAATCCGAGATCGTCTTGTCCTTGGAGTCCTTGATCGCGAGCTCTCAGAAAAGCTCCAACTGACACCGACACTGACACTTCAAGATGCCATCACTGCAGCACGACAATATGAACAAGTAAAGACACAGCTAACAGAGCAACGCCAGACGATCGATGCAGTCCACAGCGGCAGAGGGGCCAGTGGGGGCCATCACAGAGGCGGTAGGCGCAGCGGTTACAACAGTAATCGAGGTGACAGATCCGGCAGTCATCATCCACAGAGCGGCGGCTCTGGCCATAGGGGCGGCGGTCAGCAGAACCAGCATACCAGTGGCAGTCCACGCGGCCGTGGAAATCACTTCTCGCAGAGAGGGAGAGGAGGTTACTCATCATCATGCTCAAGATGTGGTCGTCACCATAGCAACACAGAGATCTGTCCTGCACAGGGAAAAAGGTGCAGAAATTGTTCAAAGCCAAACCACTTCGCAGCAGTATGTAGAAGCAAATCGATGCACTCAGTGGAAGAGCACCACTACGACTACCAGTATGAAGAAAGAGGAGGAGAAGAAGAGGACGAAGTACACAGAGTGACACAAGAAGAAATCTTCATTGGGCCAGTGAACAGTGGGACCAGCAACGAACCACCGTGGACTACAGTCTTGACAGTTGAAAACAGCAAAATCACGTTCAAGATCGACACAGGGGCAGATGTGAGCGTCATTTCGGCAGCCCAGTATAGCAACATGAGTCCACGACCACAGCTACGGAAATCTAACACGATTCTGCGCAGCGCTGGCGGCGTGATGGAGTGCCTGGGACAGTTCGAAGCAGTCACCAGAGTCCACGATAAGCCATTCCCACTTCGGATCTTTGTCGTGAATTCGAAGACCGACAATCTTCTCAGCCGAGAAGCGTCAACAAGGATGGGTCTCGTAAAAAGAATCGACACCATCGACAGGCTACCCTTCGGTGCACTGGATGAGAAACCAGTCGACTGCACCCCAGTGAAAATATTGCTGAGAGACGATGTACAACCTTACAGCCTACACACAGCGCGCAGAATACCAATACCACTGTTGGAGAAAGTCAACAAAGAGTTGGCCAGGATGGAAGCCAAAGGCATCATAGAAGCAGTGACTGAACCTACAGACTGGTGCGCTCCCATCGTACCAGTACTGAAAAAGTCCGGCGACGTGAGGATTTGCACAGATTTCAAGAAGCTCAATCTGGCTGTGAAGCGGGAGAGGTACATCCTTCCAACCCTCGACGACATTCTGCACAAGCTATCGGGGTCAGCGTTCTTCAGCAAGCTCGACGCGACTTCAGGCTTCTGGCAGTTGCCTCTCGACCCTTCGACAGCAAAGCTCACCACGTTCATAACCCCAACATCCGGGAGATATTTCTACAAGAGACTCCCTTTCGGAATATCCTCAGCGCCTGAGATTTTTCAACGCACAGTCGAAAACATCTTGAAGGATCAGAGCAACGTCGTCTGCTTCTTCGACGATATCCTCGTCTACAGCGAAGACGAGCTGTCCCATGAGCGCCACCTGGGCGGCGTCATGAAGAAACTAGCCAGTGTCAACCTCAAGCTCAACCCAGACAAGTGCGAGCTGAGAAAGCAAGAGATCGAGTTTCTTGGGCATCGCATCAGCAAGAACGGAGTCTCTCCAGATCCGACCAAGGTTGAAGCCATCACCAACATGCCAGACCCCACCAACGTGACGGAGTTGAGGAGAGTTCTGGGCATGATCAACTTTCTGGGCCGATACTTGCCGAACCTGTCGACAGTACTGCGGCCAGTGACAGAACTTTTGGAGAACGACAGAGCCTGGTCATGGGGGCCAGCGCAGATCAAAGCCATGAGTGAGGTGAAGAAGATGCTGACGTCAACACCCACACTTGCCTTCTACGACCCAAGAAAGCCCACAACAGTGAGTGCAGATGCAAGCAGCTACGGAGTAGGTGGAGTCCTGCTACAGCAATACCCTGACGGAATCCTCAAGCCGGTAGCGTACTGTTCACGTACCTTGACACCCACTGAGCGCAGGTACGCACAAATCGAGAAGGAAACTCTCGCAGCTGTCTACGCCTGTGAGAAGTTCAGCCGCTACCTGGTTGGCCTGTCCAGTTTCAAGCTAGAGACGGATCACAAGCCTCTCGTCCCCATCATCAACTACAAGAACCTTGAGGATACCCCAGTCAGATGTCAGAGAATGCTCATGCGACTCATGAGATTCAACCCCATCGCAGAGTACGTGCCGGGAAAGCAGCTCGTCGTGGCAGACACTCTTTCTCGCAGCCCACAGAAGTACAAGGAAGAAGATGAGAGCAGAGTGGAGCTACTCGTCGAAGACGTGGCGGACTACGTCGACAGCGTGAACCTGTCCTGGTCCTACCACATGCCGGACAAGAAGCTGAAAGAACTGGCAGAAGAAACCAAGAAAGACAGTTTGATCCAAGCAGCATTACACTACGTGCGAGAAGGATGGCCAGTGTACGCGTCAGATGTTGAGGAAGGACTGCGTGATCTCTTCGAAGTCCGCGGCGAACTCAGCGAGAACAACGGCCTGCTCACCAGAGGCAGCCGCATCGTGATACCAGCGTCCATGAGAGATGAAATCCTAGCAAGGATCCATGACGGTCATCTCGGCATCGTAAAGTGCCGTGAGAGAGCGAACGCAGCGTGCTGGTGGCCAGGAGTCGGCACGCGCATCAAGCAAATCGTCCGCAACTGCAAGCACTGTCAAGAGAAACAGGCTACTCAGCGAAAAGAACCACTCATCACAACAGAACTACCAGATAGGCCATTCCAGAAGTGTGCAGCTGATCTTTGTGAACTCAAGGGAAAGCAGTACCTTGTACTGATAGACTACTTCTCAAGATACCTCGAGATAGCCTACCTCAGAAACATCACCTCTTCAGAAGTCATCGGACGGATGTCCAACATGTTTGCTCGTCACGGGATTCCAGAAACACTCATTACTGACAATGGCCGTCATTAGTAGTGGTATATTTATATTGCTAGTTGGAATATCTTTATTATACATTAAAGAAATAGTTTTGTTCAGAATAACCTTTGTTTGTTAGTGATTTTGTGCATGGCATGAGGCATATAATCAATTATTGAGCCAAGTGAATTATTAAGGTTCATAGCCGTTCCTAATCTGGAAGAAAATTTAATTCATACCCCTAGTTCAGAAAAATCAAGGGGACGGTTATGTAACAGTTTGGGGGCTCGTCCGGGATCATGTGCTATTGATTAGTTCATGTAAATGCCATGGTAGATGAAATGTGAAATTGATTTGCCTCAGTCACTATATTGCATGTTCAAATCAGTTACTTCTGTGAAACAACCCTGAGTTTACATCATACAGAATTTTACGTTTAAAATTCTAAAATGGAACTCAGTGTGGAAGATGTATGCCAGATGGATAAATCTGGTTTGCTTGCAGCTGCAAATGAGTTAGGATTAGAAGTAGAAGATGGAATGCAGAAAGGCCAACTCTTGGCGAAAGTTGTCAGATGCTTGACTGAGAAGGAGGCGAGTGAGGTGGTTAGTTCGAATGTAACTGCCTTCGCCCTGTCAGCTCCAACTGGGTCGAATGGAGGTCTGGATGAGGAAATGAGACGTTTAGAGATAGAAGAGAGGAGAATGAGAATGGATCTGGAAAGGAGGGAGAGAGAGGGAAGACTGGCTTTGGAGAGGGAGGCATTGGAGCTAGAGAGAATGAAACTTCAACGACCCCCTTCCCCATCGGCCGATCACACGGGAATAGATCTCAGGCAGTACAGAGATGCTCCCAAGTTTTGTGAGGAAGAAGTAGACCAGTACTTTCCGGCCTTTGAGAGGTGTGCAAGCGAGTTGAGATGGCCAACAGACCGTTGGGCGCTTGCGCTAGGCTCCCTTCTCACTGGTAGAGCTCTAGAAGTCTATCATACCCTTCCGATCGAAGAAGCAAGAAACTATCGGGTGCTGAAGAGAGAAATTCTCAAGAGGTATGCTTTGACTCCTGAGGCTTATAGGCAGAGATTTAGGAAAGCTTGCCGTGGTCAGAATGACACGTATAGGGAGTTTGCGTACAAACTGAAACGTGAGTTCTCCCGCTGGTGCGAAAGTGAAGGGGTAGATTCTTTGGAAGAGTTGCAAGAATTGCTGATCCTGGAGCAATTCAAGAATTCAGTGGGTGAGAAACTGAGGACCCATTTGATTGAAAGGGAGGTGACGAACGTAGACAAAGCTGCATGTCTGGCGGACAATTTTCAGCTCATACATGGCGATGAGAAAGAGGGGAAGAAGAAATTGCAAACGTTTTGGGGAAAGAAGGACAACCGACAATCAGAGATAGGAGATCAGAAGAAATCTGATAGAATGGGGAACAAAAGACAAGCAGAGGGTAGAAGCTTCAAATGCTACAATTGCGGGAAACCTGGTCATCTTGCAAGAGATTGCAAGGCCAAGAAAGTAGAAAAGGTCGCATTTGTGAGGAGACAGAAAGAGGAAATGCTAGTGAATGAAGGTGGAATCATTAGCACATTGTCTGCCTCAAGACAGGAAATAGAGAGGGTCAGCTGACAGCGAGTGCTAGCAACAAGGAAAGGGAGAGACAGACTGAGACTCTAGACGAGAGTTTTCTTCCATACATGTCAGAGGGCATGTTGACGGTAGGTTCTGTCAAGAAACCAGTCAAGGTTTTCAGGGATACGGGCTCATCCATTACCATAGTGAAGCGAAGTCTGCTAGGGGATATGAGGGAGATCTCCACAAATAGCCAAGTAGTTTTGGCAGGGATCTTTGGGGAAGCCAGGAGTGCTCCCATGTGTTCCGTGGAGTTAGAGACGCGAGAGTTCTCTGGTGAGGTCACAGTTGCGGTCTGTGACGAACTCCCTATCCCAAGAGTGGATGTGCTGATCGGAAATGATGTGGGTGGAAGGAGTGTGAATGTATCCCCAGTGATGAAGAAAGAACCAGACCTAGAGAGAGTAGAGGAAGAGTCAGATCTGTTCCCATGTTGCGCTGTCACAAGGTCTCAGGGTAGAGACAGGGCCAACGTAGATTTTCCTGAAGTGTGTCTCGAAGACACCTTTCTGAGTGATATGCTGGATGGAAAAGGCAGCATAGATGAGTCAAAGGACGGACTCTCTGAAGTCTCACGAAGCGAGACGGGTCCAGAAACGTCAGATCTGACTGACGAACAGCGGAATGACCCAACGCTAGCGCCACTCTTCAAAGAGATAGGTCAGAATGAGCCAGGAAAGGCACAAGGGTTCTATTACCTGAAGAAGGGGCTCTTGATGAGAAAAAGTCGCCCACCACAGGCCTCACCTCATGATGAGTGGAGAGAGGAGCAGCAAATTGTACTACCTCAGAGCAGGAGACAGTTTGTGCTCAAACTTGCCCATGGTGATCCCATGAGTGGACACCTGGGAGAAGGCAAACTCGTGCCAGTTAGGGGCTCGACCGAGAGCAGCCCAACCTTTGCGGTTTGCCACAGCAGCAGCAGCCCTGCAGTGTTACAACCAAGGCTCTGTGTGTCTAGACTGGAGACTGTAGAGTTGTCTCCCATAGAGAAAAGGTACTGTAGTTATCCCAGCCAGAAAGCAGGAAAGAGAGATCGGGAGAAACACATGGAAGTGTTTTCCTTCCTGAGCAGTTGGAAAGAAAGAGTGATGAACGCGGTAGAGTGTGCTACCGAGTGTCAGAGAGAATCAAAACAGCGAGAGAGGAAGTGGTACGATTGGAAAAAGAGGAAAAAGAAATTTGAATCAAGGAGAGAGAGTGAGAGTGAAGTCATCCCAACCTGTGAGATGAAAAACTCCGACAGGCTGGAAAGGATGGAAGAGAATCTGACCCACCTACCCACTGAAAGAGCGAGGGAACTGAGTGAGATGTGCAGAGAGTTTGCTGGTTTGTTCAGAGATGTTCCGTCTCGTACCAGTGTGACTGAGCATGACATCCAGCTGGAAGAGAGTGTGGCTCCTATCAGACAACATCCATATCGTGTGACTGGTGAGCGGTTGAAAGCTTTGGAAGAAGAAGTGAGTTACCTGCTCGAGAACGAAATGATAGAGCCAGCATCGGGTGCATGGTGTTCCCCTTGTTTGATGGTCAGGAAAGCAGATGGTGGGTGGAGAATGTGCACAGACTATCGTAAGGTCAATGCAGTGACAAAAGGTGATTCATATCCCCTTCCACGAATTGAAGACTGTGTTGATGCAGTGGGAAATTCAAAATTCGTCTCCAAGATTGACTTGCTAAAAGGGTACTATGCAGTGCCACTGACCAAGAAGGCTAGAGAGATATCGGCTTTCGTGACGCCTCGAGGCCTATATCAATATACGGTGATGCCGTTTGGTCTCAAAAATGCTCCTGCTACCTTCCAAAGGCTCATGAATCATGTGACGTTTGGCATTCCCAACTGTAGGGTGTACATAGATGACTGTATCGTGTACAGTCAGTCCTGGGAAGACCACATGACTCATTTGAGGCAACTATTCTCGAGACTGGCCAAAGCAAATCTCACAGTGAACCTAAGCAAAAGTTCATTTGCGACAGCTGCTGTCGTGTATCTTGGCCATGAAATTGGAAATGGGAGAGTTTCTCCCCAACACAGCAAGGTTGAAGCCCTTGCCAAAATGTCTTCTCCTCAAAACAAAAAGGAGGTGCGAAGATTTCTAGGCATGGTTGGCTACTACAGAAAATTCTGTGAGAATTTTGCCGAAGTTGCTCTCCCACTGACTGAACTGTTAGGGGGAAAGAAAAGGTTCCTGTGGACAGAAAAATGTCAGGTTGCCTTCGAAAATCTGAAAGCAATGCTCATGTGTGAGCCAATTTTGCTTGTCCCCGATCCAAATCGTCCTTTTCTGCTCATGACTGATGCAAGTGACAATTGCATGGGATCAGTGCTCATGCAAGTAGATCAATTGGACGTAAGGCATCCGGTCGCCTACTTCTCTCGAAAATTTCTGAGTTATCAAAGACGATACTCCACGATAGAGAAGGAAGCCTTGAGTCTGGTGACTTCACTGCAACACTTTGAGGTGTACTGCAAACATTCTCTCCACCCAGTCACTGTCTTCACTGATCACAATCCTTTAACCTTTCTGAGGAGTGTGAAGAGCAAGAATCAGAGATTGCTCAGGTGGAGCCTTATCTTGCAAGAGTTTGACTTGATTGTGAAGCATGTGCCTGGCAAACAGAATGTGATTGCTGACTGTCTATCTAGAATCTAGAATTCAAGACAGGAAAGAACTGTGGTTCCTCCTTTTCATTTTCCTGAGAACATAGAAACTCTTATTATGGAAAAAAATCTATGATTTTTTTCTTTAAGGGGAGAGGAATGTTACAGATGTAGAATCTTATGTTAGTGGTGTTTGATAATTTGGAGAGTTGACCCGTTCTGGAGAGAATGCCGCTGGTCAGCCCAAAATTAATTAAGCAACAGGAGAGAGAGACGGAAAGACTTGTTGGTGAAACAATAGGAGATGCGGGTGACTGCTCCAGGGAGAGAGAAGCATTGTCTATTGTTAAGTCATCATCGCTGGGCCTGACCCTTCCTCGAGGGTTCACAGAGACGGAGTTTTTGGACGGTCTGGCGCCGCCTCACGCTGCCTCACACAGACGGCTGATGACAGCCGGTGATAACGAGGGACGGTGGACAGCAGAGAGAAACTCGCAAGTTAGTTCGGCTCTGGATCTCAGAGAAGTGAGATCTATTCCACTCCCGTCCACGCCTGGCGGTTACAGGAGGCGAAGCGACCCTTCCCGGCAATGTGTCAAAGACTATTCATACAAAGACCGGTCATAACGAGCTGTTGCTATATGGAGTTACAAGACGCTGGGAAACGCAGCGCCCCCAAGCGGAAGGTAACATGGGTGAATCAACGGAAGTACTGACAACGCTTACCGACAAGTAAAATTGCTTGTTTCTCGACGCGTTTCTGATGCGTTCCGATCATGTTTGTGAATACATTCACTGTGTAATGTGTAACAAAATGATTTGCTGCAATAATGGGGGTGTTTTGGCTTTGTTTTTTGTAGCAGGCGTTGGGAAATCGAACGCGCACATAGGGTATCATAGGCCTATTGAATCTACATGGTGTTGATGGAACGATCTAATTTTCATTATTATCGAAGAATGCAAGCTTGTTTATCAACGTATACACCCCTGTGGAATATCTTTAGGAAATGCAAACCAATACATACCTGTCAAGAAGGTGATTTGCGGCCAGAAAGTCATTCGATCAAGTGAATTAAGTTGCCGCTTCGCCTTCGGCAAAGATTATAGATCTATACGATCAACTATATAATCTTTGCTGAGGCCACAGCATAAGCATTGGAACAACTGTCGTGGTAGAACCCCTTTTCGTGCAGCTCTGTTTTCATTTTGAGCATATTTGCCTTGTCATACGATCGCCGTATGTCCACAAAACCCCCATAAACCCTCGGTCTTGAGACTTCGACTCATCACGATCTTCGCTTACGACTTACACTGCATCCAGGTCAAAGTCGCGCACCCCTTTCGAAGCGTTCACAGGTCTGACGTTCCGACGGAACGTCTCACAGTAAAATTGTTGTTTCATTCCGCTTGCCAACCATCTGCACTCATTATCCTCATCATAACTTCGCTCTAAAACTTTGTTTCCGAACGTCCGCTGCATGTGTTGAATGGGGGAAAGAAAGATGTTGTTAGAGTTATCTTTCCTTTCCCCTCCCAGTCGTGACTTGATTATATCTCGCTCGTATTAGTACCAGTGGTTTTGTGAAAAGGCCTTAGTCTCCAAATGCTGATAGGCCGTAAAACTTCATTAATTCATTCATTCATTCACCATCCATCCATCATCTCCACTTATTGAGCATCCCCCTCGTTCCCCCTATACCGTGCGGATAAGACCTAACATGAGATACTGCGCGAAAGACCTCTGTCTGTCTGTCTGTCTCTATCTATCTCTCCCTCTCTCCCTCTCTCTCTCTCTCTCTCTCTCTCTCTCTCTCTCTCTCTCTCTCTCTCTCTGTGCAGTGCACTTGAACAAGATTAAATCACTGTACAGACGTCCATAAACAAGCAATATTTACATGTCGCTAAGCGGTGTGATTACTTCCCTTGATTCACCCAAGTAACCTTCCGGTTGGGGGCGCAACGTGTCTCGATCCTCACAGCTTTGAGCTAATGAGCTATCTTTGTGTAACTATATAATCTTTGAATGTGTGCAGAAGTTTCAATGTGGAGAGATTCGACCATGCCCTCCGCAACAAGTCTGCCACCATACAACAAAAATGGATGAGTAGATTTGCACCTGTTCTCTCTCTCTGTCCTCATCACCCCTGTGAATGTGAAAAGAACTTTAAACCAACGAACTGAACTTTCATGAAGGAAACCCTCTCCTCAATGATGAACAATAACTGAAAAGTGAAAATTCGAAGACTGAACTCTGTTTCTTTATTTTCGTGGTTGCAACCAATTGAATCCATTAGCCAATTAATTCCTTGTGTTTATTAACCATTAGTAGTGGTACATTTATATTGCTAGTTGGAATATCTTTATTATACATTAAAGAAATAGTTTTGTTCAGAATAACCTTTGTTTGTTAGTGATTTTGTGCATGGCATGAGGCATATAATCAATTATTGAGCCAAGTGAATTATTAAGGTTCATAGCCGTTCCTAATCTGGAAGAAAATTTAATTCATACCCCTAGTTCAGAAAAATCAAGGGGACGGTTATGTAACAGAGCTGTACAAGAAGCCAAGAAGATTCTGGGCCAGAAGGAGCCAATGATCGCACTACTCGCCCACAGAGCCACTCCTATCGCAGCGACAGGCAAGAGTCCAGCCGAGCTAGCATTCGGCCGAAAGCTTCGTACAACACTCCCAACCCTGCCTGAAAACCTTGCGCCAAGTTATGAAAGGAAGTCTGTGGCTGACAAGGATAGAGAACACAAAGCAGCATACAAGAAAGTATTTGACAGACACCACGGAGTCCGTCCACTGGGAGAACTTTCGCCAGGTGACCCAGTTCTCCAGAAGCTGGACAACGAGAAGAAGTGGGGAAGTCCAGCCATCGTCCAACAGCAGTGTGCACCAAGATCCTATGTGGTACAAACGCCTAACGGCAAGAACTTCCGGCGAAATCGTCGTCATCTCAGGCTGTTCCACAGTCCTCAGCCTGAGCGGTCCCGTCCTAACCCCAGCACGGTCCACAAGCGCCTGTCCCTGTCCAGTCACGTTATCCCTGTCCCTGTATCCAGAGACCAGAAGAGAGATTGTGGCATTCCCAGCTACAATGCAGCACGTCCCAGCTGCAACGACTCTGACAGTCACAATTCAGAGTCAGGTACCAGTCCGAGCAAGGGCAAGTCCATCGTCCAAGTCGGTCAACGCCCGCCAGATGTCAACAGTTCCGACACTGCCAGTGGTGGTCTACCTCCAGTCCGACCTCCCGAGGGCAACAGCAGTCCAGCCGTGACGATGACCCGCAGCGGCCGCATTGTTACCAGACCAATCCGCTTCCAGGATAACTAACATTTTTTTTAACATTGTTGGAATGCAGGACACATTGATCTGAACTTTTAACTTTTAAAGTGAATTTATCTCCCTTCTCGGTTATCACAGACTCTAATGAATAACTAGCCACTGGGCTGATTTTTGCAAAATCTCAAAGAGGGGAAGATGTCGTGTTATCATGTTTATCACTTGGTTTCGCCTACGAGTTTATCACTTGGTTTTGTCTACGCATTATGCGCGCATGCGCCGGGAAAATTGTCGGGCGCCATGTCGAGTCCTACGCACGCGGAATTATACTGTAAGAAGAAGTAGTAAATTCTCAAAGTTGAAATACTAACAAGCCTCCAGTCTTTATTGATTGAAGAAGTACAACGCTCGGAACACAACAATGAGCAAGGACAATTTGTAAGATAGGCAGAAATGCATACATTTCATCCTTGGTAAATAAAGATTCAATCAATCAATCTCTCTCTCTCTCTCTCTCTCTCTCTCTCTCTCTCTCTCTCTCTCTCTCTCTCTCTCTCTCTCTCTCTCTCTCTCCTCTCTCTCTCTCTCTCTCCTCCCCCCCCCCCCCCCCCCCCCCCCCCGCGTGAAAGCGAGTGAGAAATGTGGTCAAGGGGGAGGTAACCTCGGGCGGACCAGAAATTAGGCCAAAATTGTTGTCAGCTGCGGCGCTAAAAGAAAGCGGTTTTCTTATTTCTGCACTTTCCTTTCGATTGCATTTTTTTCTGGTTCACAAGGAGTGTATCAGAAAGTTTCAATCAAATAATTAGCATGACACTGCCATTGAAATCGTAGCAGACGATTGCTATTTGACTAAGCAGACGTCGTGTTTGTATCCCAAGCCGTGTTTCTCGTACATCGCTTTGATCGACTTGTTTGAACATGTGATCAAATGTATATGTATATCACAGACACCAGGCACTCCATAATAATAAACATAATTATAAACCCAAGTGGTACCAATCCATAGAGTAGATCTGCGAATTGTATGACTCTTATAAATGATCTACAAGGGAGGTAAATTGCTTATGCCCTTAGACGTCTTTAACGAATGCTAAAAATTAGTACGTTTTGTGCAGAATACATTTACATTTTGTTTTGCAAAAATAGCTCGCAGTTTACGAAATATTTCGTAAATCTCTTAAGCTTTTGCCGTCTCATTTTAGAGTTAAATTCTCAGCACGTCCCTCGCAGATAACTCTGTGATGACTTCCGGAGTTACTTTGTGCAGGGGGTTACTTTTGGCCGCTACAAGCAACATGCAATACAAGCAATAGGTTGATAACATGCAAAGCCGCTTGGAGTAGAACAAACTATAAGAAAAGTCTCTGGCATGCTTTAAAAACCTCAGCCAATGTAGGTTGAGTAAATAACGGGCAAGGTACGAGGGAAGAAATAATCAGTAGTTCTGCCTCAAATTTGACCAAACAATCATTACACTCAGACGACAGCGCTGAGTAAGAAGAAATCCAATTGTGTCCATGTAATAGAATAAACAGCAAAATAATGTCCTACTAATAACGGCTCATGCGACAGTCCTGAGCAAGATCTTTACACAGGGTCTAATGGAGCTTTAAAAAGTCGGGCTTACATTAGAAATGCTCAAACAATGCGTGCACAGCAAATATCCGTTAGACTAGAGTCGACCACTAGTACAAAGTTAGAATGTGAGGAGAGTGGACAAATGGTACGTCTTACTCCTCCGGACGAGTATACACTTTGAAACGAGTATTGTACCATGTTAGGGATACCGGGGCTACTCAGGGAGCACAAGTTTACATTAGTTGGTTTTTTTAAAAAAAAACCTGTGCGGGAAAAGGCACGGCTCCCTCCGTCCCAGACTCACTATAGGACTCTTCGCAGAGGTTGGAAAAGAACCTATGTGGGTTCTAATGGCAATTTGCACGTGGATAAAGTATGAAGCAATCCTACAACGCTTAAATTTAAGTGAAGCACATTCATGTGGTGGTCTCCCTTCCTCTGCATGGTCAAAGACCATACATTACTATGGTCTTTGCTCTAGTTCCTTGTAGACAGTGCCGATAGAGTTATCTCTCCTCAAGGGAGGCAACTGCTGTCCTTTACACAAACAACATGGCCAAGTTCGTCCTTGCTGCGCTATCGGGCTCTCGCCGTCTGCCCCAGCTCTTGGTACGTTAGCGAGTTTTGGACTAGTAATACTGATCCTTTCTTGTGTTTGCTTCATACTGCTTTGTCCGTCCTTGCTCTTTGGCGTAATCGCGCATTTTTGTACGCTTTGGTCGTTGTCATTGAGTCGGTTCGTACATGGTCATGATGGTGATGTAATAAGAAATCAGAAATGGT
>JAWQFJ010005270.1:25000-30000 GCA_034096865.1 Theodoxus fluviatilis
CTTATTAAGAAACAGTATTGTACAAAATCATGTCATGGCAACAACTAGATGGTTTGGACTCCAGCCATGTGGCTAGCAGGATGTTCTCAAATGAAGCCAGTGTAGAGCTGACTGTACACAAACACTTCTGGTGATCATCTTGTAATCTCCCTACATATTGTCCAGAAATCTGAAACCATGATAGTGCATTTAAGCAGTCTTGTTGGAATGAATTTTCATCCGCATTTGCTGCTTGGTAGATGACTTTCAAACCTAGCCATTTTTATTTTGCATGGGAACTATCTCACTCAAGCACGGCAGTTAGCTTTGATGGGAAGGAGGCATGAATCACTTCACTTTAACCTGCATCTGTGGTTTGACACTTTGGCTGCTCAAGGAAGATTCTTAAGCATGCTTTGACTGCAATTACATTGGAATAATTAGTTACCATCGTGAATATAGTGTATGTGAATGAAATGCGATAGTTTTCCACGGAAAGGCTATGCTAGACATGTGTTACTCCCTGGATTTGGAATCACACTGGTGTGTACAGGCATGATAGGAACTCAACAAGCTGCATCATGCTCATTCCTTTCAGCCACAGGCAAAGAATGGTTTTTCAAGTCTCCTCAATCACAGCATTTACTAAGTAAATGTCCTGTATAAAATGTGTGAAACAGTAATTTGTTGAGGGAAATCTCACGAAAAGTGTACATATAGTCTGTGTGTGTTGAGATGTTACATGGTTGTATTTCAGAAAAAGGAAAATAAAACATTTGGTTCAATTTACCATTTGACTGATTGATGTGGAGTCAGCCTAAGAGGATGAAATGTTGCTTGCTAAATACATTACCACAAGCATGGATCATTTGAACACCATTGTTGGAGGTGTCTGAGCAGCAGCTGTGTGAAAATTTCTTTCAGATACCCAAGTGTAGACAGCTTCTTGCTCTTTGCCTGAAGTTTTTGCTGTAGTTCTCAGTTATCTTTTCATTCATCTTTGCACTAGGACATTTTGCCAGACTGTCTTGTAGTGCATCTGTTACAGTGACATGCATGCATGAGTGTGTGTGTGTGTATGTATGTATGTATGTATGTATTTTCATTTTTACTGCGCCATTATCACAAAAACATGCTCATGGCGCGACAAGACGAAATAAAAAAGTTTTGAGGCCAGTCTTAAATGCGGCCAAGGTTGGACTAGCCCTCAGACCCTCAGGAAGTTGGTTCCAGAGTCTCGGTCCAACAACGCTGAAGGAGCGGTCACCGAAGCTCCGTAACCTTGTTTGTGGGACAATCAAGAGTCTTCTTTTTGAGGAACGGAGATTCCTTGTGGGGTTGTGAGGTCTAAGGAGTTCTCCGAGGTAGGTTGGGGCTTCACCAGATTCACACTTAAACACGATGGAGAGGGTCTTAAATTCCACCCGTTGGCGAACTGGAAGCCAATGAAGGTCACAGAGCACAGGGGTTATGCGAGCCCACCTCGGCAGTCGCTTCACTACCCTAGCTGCAGAATTCTGAAGACGCTGAAGTCTCTGCAATTGACCGTTGGTTGCAGCAGTCAGCAGACTGTTGCAGTAATCAAGATGGGACAGCACAAGGGTCACCACCAGGGCCGCTGCGGTCTTTTCAGTCAGACAATCCCTGATACTCCAAATGCGGTGTAGGTGCATGTAGCCTGAGGAGATGATTTTACGAATTTGGGGGTCTGGTGACAAGTTTTGATCTAACATGACCCCGAGATATTTCGCACTTGTGGCAAATGCTATGTTCGCCTCCGCTATGTTAATATGTGTTTCTCTGATCAATTGCCTGCTTTTTTCCCTACCAATGAGAATCACTTCAGTCTTGTCTTCATTGAGTTTGAGGTGATTGGCCGACATCCATTCCTTGATGTCACTACAGCAGTTTTGCACTGTGAACTTGTTCACCGCAAAGGCTTCATGATCTGGTTTGGAAGCCATGTAGATCATAGTGTCGTCGGCGAATAGATGGTGAGGGATGCCGTGTTGGTCGATGCGCTCGCTCAGGGGTTGCGTGTAAATTGAATACAGGAGAGGTCCCAAGATTGATCCCTGGGGTACTCCACAAGTGAGAGAAAGGTCATTTGATGATGACTCCCCTATCTTCACCTTTTGTGATCTCCCTGTCAAGTAGCTCGCGAACCAGTTTAGGGCGGTGGATGATATGCCAAAGCTCCTCAATCTGGCTATGAGTGTGTCGTGGTCAATGGTGTCGAAAGCCGCTGAAAGGTCGAGTAGCACTACAAGGACAACCTCATCGCGATCGACTGCATGGAGTAAGTCATTCAGGACTCGCAAGAGTGCAGTTTCAGTGCTGTGGTGTGCCCTATATGCTGACTGAAACCTGGGAAGCAGATTGTGCGAGCTTAAAAACTCTTTGAGGCGAATAGACACTGCTTTCTCAACAACTTTGGAGAGAAAGCTCAGGTTGGAAACCGGTCGATAGTTGGCGAGGTTATTAGGATCAGCGCCTGCTTTCTTGAGGAGGGGTCTCACCACTGCCTTTTTGAGGCTCGTGGGAAACTGTCCGTGTCTCAAGGAATGGTTGACGATGTCCGTTATTACAGGTAGAAGGACATCAAGGCAAGTGAGAAGCAATTTGGTGGGGATTGGGTCGAGTTCGCATGTGGTTGGTTTCATTTTGACTATGATTTTTCGTAGTTCGTCTGGTGAGAAAAGTTCCAACTCAGTCAAGAAATGATGGTGTGGACGTGGCTGAGATGTGGTGCCAGATGAGCTCATTGGGATTGATTTCTTAATTGTGTCAATTTTTTCTTTGAAAAAAAGACCAAACTCATTTGCCTTTTCAATATGTGACTGTCCTGATTGCACAAAGGAGTCATTCGCCTTCCCTAGAAGACCTGACAGCAAGTGAGACATGGCCCTGGGATTCCCGGATCGTTCTTGGATTTTCTGATGAAAGTAACTGGCTTTTGCATGACGTATGGCTTTTTTGAGTTTATTTTTCTCTGCTACATACAACTGCTTGTGCACAGTTAGATTGTACTTCCGCCAGCGACGCTCTGCTATTCTTTTGTTTACTTTGGCGAGGTAGACTTCCTCGTTGTACCATGGGCACAACGGTCTTACAGAAACACGTTTTGTCAACTCTGGGGCGTGCTTGTCCAGGATGTTTCGCAAAGATGACTCAAAGAGTTCAACATGCGCTGACACATCAACTGGGACCGCAGACTGTGTGTGTGTGTGTGTGTGTGTGTGTGTGTGTGTGTGAAGCACCTTTGTACACAGTAGCAGGCCGCCATTTTGTCTCCAACAATGGATCTTGGCCCCAGAGATGTAACCTAGATAGGCTTTGCAGAAGCTATCCTAACGCATCATACGTGATCCTCTCACAGTACTAGAGGTATGTTTTGTTTTGAAAGGTATTCCCCCTGTCGATTGGGGATAAGAATCGACCCACTACATGTCCCTACACACTTCACAAGAGACGAATAACCTGAGAATTTGTGACTTGATCGTATTCTAACTAGTTCCAGTTATTTCGTGATTAGTGACCTTACATAACCTACAAAGGCTGATCAGCTGTAAACATTCGTTCATTCGTTCATTCATTCATTCATTCATTCATTCATTCATTCATTCATTCATTCATTCATTATTCATTCATTCATTATTCATTCATTAAAGAGGTATTTTTAAAAAGTTCAGAGTTGAGCGCTCCTGACGAGCACTCACAAAGCCCTAAGCTTTTCTCTTACACGAGGCTGTCGGGGCCCACTGTGAACGCTCGAGGCTGTCGGGGCCCACTGTGAACGCTCTTACACGAGGCTGTCGGGGCCCACTGTGAACGCTCTTACACGAGGCTGTCGGGGCCCACTGTGAACGCTCTTACACGAGGCTGTCGGGGCCCACTGTGAACGCTCTTACACGAGGCTGTCGGGGCCCACTGTGAACGCTCTTACACGAGGCTGTCGGGGCCCACTGTGAACGCTCATCTCGGAACATATGTTGTAGCCCACCTCTCTCAAACTTAACACACCTCTGATCCTGTAAGGCGGTGCATTGGGATTGCTTCTACAAAACTCGCATCTGGTTGCAGCATTTGTTGTGACTATGATGTCCTTGTCACAGCAGTGGCAGTCCTTGTCACAGCAGTGGCAGTCCTTGTCACAGCAGTGGCAGTCCTTGTCACAGCAGTGGCAGCCCTTGTCACAGCAGTGGCAGTCCTTGTCACAGCAGTGGCAGTCCTTGTCACAGCAGCGGCAGTCCTTGTCACAGCAGTGGCAGTCCTTGTCACAGCATGGCAGTCCTTGTCACAGCAGTGGCAGTCCTTGTCACAGCAGTGGCAGTCCTTGTCACAGCAGCGGCAGTCCTTGTCACAGCAGTGGCAGTCCTTGTCACAGCAGTGGCAGTCCTTGTCACAGCAGTGGCAGTCCTTGTCACAGCAGTGGCAGTCCTTGTCACAGCAGTGGCAGTCCTTGTCACAGCAGTGGCAGCCCTTGTCACAGCAGCGGCAGTCCTTGTCACAGCAGTTGAACTTGAAGGTGCTGGTGTCGCCCTGGTACAATTCTTGGCACAAGCAGTCAATTTCTGATTTGTGGCAAACGGCTGCTATCACTAAACAACCAAACACTAGCTTCAGCTCTTGAGTGGGATGGTTCCGTTGTGTGCATCTGCAGAATCTAGGAGTGCCAACACAGACCATTCATGCTGACTTTGGGCCTGTTTCTTCTAAGACGGCTCACTGTTACAGTGACATCTGCTTTTAGTCTCTCAGTGTGTGGAATGGACTGGGGGATAAAAAGGATGGATGGATGGATGGTTGTAAGACACATCAGCCTTGTAGGCTAAGACCTCAGTTTGAAAAATTACTGTTTTCAAACATGGAAAAAATATCAGGTCTCTGTACAGAGGTCGAAGAATAAACATCAAAGACAGCAAATTACACTATGAAGTAGTTATAGTAAATGGAATCTTTTAAAAATTACTCTTAAATTATTTAAAACTTCTGGATTTAATCCTTAAATGAGCAAGTCA
>JAWQFJ010005270.1:35000-37500 GCA_034096865.1 Theodoxus fluviatilis
CTGCTTCAGTCGTTTTCTTCCAGAACTCGGCTCGAGACCTTCACCTTGCTGACTGGCCGCAAGGGAAGTTTCTGTTTTCACCACTTGCCAGGCTTTCGGCAATGTACACATCGTTTTGGATGACACGTCAACACATCCAATAGGGACAGGGTTATTTTGGAGGGACCATTTCGTGATGTCGTTGTCTCCCAGATGTTCCGCCGCCAGGTCTCCATTGACAGATGCACTGCACATACGTCTTCACGCAGCACATGAAGGAAACATTTGGAAGGAACCCGAGTGCCTAATGTTCAAAGTTTGGTTTGAGTTCAGAGAGAAGCACACTCAGAGAGGTTTATGTGTGCCAGAGCCAGACCTGGCTGAACATGTTGGTAACAGTTGCCAGCCATATAAGTCATGCCTACATGTACGTACACCAGCATTCACAATGCACTGATTCACTCCCTGTTCGAGATTGTGGCCTGGCAGCACGGCACCGTCACGTAAAGTTGCTTTCGGACTCTAGAATCCGCTGACCTTTCAAAGGACGCAGTACATTGCATGTATGATGGTCGAACGAAACTCTGCATCCTTGTGTACAAGATGTACATTATGTTTCCAACAAAGACAATTCATACACAGGACACATGGGAGCTAGGAGCAGTGCGATGTTGCTGATTGGGGACCTAGATTTCTACTCCTCAGTACAGCATTGGTGGAGTTCCAGTCTGGCTGGGCGAAGGCAACTTGGCGTGCTTGCGCTCCGCATGACCAAGCCCAGCGTAAGAACATCACGTGCTGTCCACCTGTCCTTGTGTTTCTGCCCCTGGTATGGGGGTAAACATAGACCCACCGCGTCTCCCTACGTCGTCAGTAAAGTTAACTTGGGAAATCAAGATGTAACTTACTCTTTCTCTCACCAGTTTTAGTGATTTAGTGGCCTTTAACAGCACACAAAGAATCATTGCCCGTAAAACTCCATTATTCCTTGTCATGCCGTTTCCTGGATGTCAGAGAGAAGGTCTCACCGTCTTTCAAACGCAGTTATCGTCGCCTTGGCCTGACTCGCGCAAGACGTGCAGATGGAGCGTCCCTGAACGCCATCACCATCTGTCGTACCTGCCGCTCATTTCCACAGATACCAGTCCGAAGCAACTGTGGTCACGTGTCTGTCACAGAAAATAACTTGAATAACCGTCTCGAATTAAATAGCATGGGCACCACCAACACAACGAAGGAAAACAATTAATCCAGTACATATAAAAAAACGATTCTGGCTTGTCATCTGAGCCATGCCCAAGAAGCGGACAATGATTCTGCGTGTGACTATGGACTTGCTTGAACGTTGGAAAAAGTGAATGGAGGACAGTTGTTGAAGCTTTGTTACCATCAGATTTTGTCGGGGCCAGCAATCTGACAATTCTGCAGTGACTGACAGAAGCGCCTCTGTCGAGGCAGCATTGCAACTCCCACATAGATTAGGTCAGCGTCTCGCCTGAGCATGGAGACATGTGTCCCGGCCCTCGGGACCATTAGATTTCCCAGTCATTGCTCAGGAATCTGCGACGGAATGCATAAAACCCTCACAATGGACACCAAATGTGGACATTTTGACTGTGGAATGAGAGAGAGAGGGGGGGGAGCGTGGGAGGGAGGGAGAGAGAGATGGGGGGAGGGAGAGAGAGAGGGTGGGGGGAGGAGAGGGAGGGAGGGGGGGGGCAGTGAGTGGGGAATGGGGTGGGGTTGGGGTGGGTGGGAGAAGCAGCCAATAAAGATCTAAATTCCCTTTTCAGCCATGATATCTTACATGCATTTTTGTATCGTCCTTGTTGTGACTGCTTCGTGTTCTGTCGAAAGAAGACAGTCCTTGCTTGGATAAGCTTGTTTGGAAGGGGGATGCATCGTCTGTCCCCACTACCTCCTACAGAGCTACGGATCCTTCGAAACAACTGAGTAACCGTGACTCTTTGTTTCTCTCTGTAAACTTCGAAAAGCAGCGATCTGTTTCCAAGTCATAGGTCACCTCCGCTTTCGTCTTGACGATGATTGGCTGAGAGCTGTTGGTGCACCACGAAACTGCTTGTCGGGTGCCACACGTATTAAAAGACTGATAATGTCATATTGCACGCAGAAAAGCCCACTAGTTCTATTCAGATGATGTGCGGCTTTGTCCAGAAGCGCACTGTACTTCGGATGAGGAATTGAAGAGAAGAGCTCAAAAGAGCGAGAGGTTTCTTGCCGTGATTCAAGTTTCAAACAGCGACAAAAACATCTCCTGACGACTTTCGTCTTGCCTTCTGGAAACCCGTTAACTGGTCAGGAGAATAAACAATGTTGTCAGTTTGGGATTTCAGTCTTTTCCTCGGCGCCCCGAGTATGTGAGCGCGTGTGTGTGTGTGGTTGGGGGTGTGTGTGTGTGTGTGTGTGTGTGTGTGTGTGTGCGCGCGCGCGCGTGTGTACATGTGAGCGTATGTGTGAATGTGTGCGTGCGTGCATGTGGGCACTGCAGCCCAAATTGTCA
>JAWQFJ010005270.1:45000-67500 GCA_034096865.1 Theodoxus fluviatilis
TCTCAAGAGAACTTGAGCTGTCACTTCCACGGTAAAGTCTGGTCAACTGAAGGAAACAAGGATGACAATAGGATTGACGGAAAGCATTAAGTGATTAAATAGCTATATTCTCTATCTCAGGGTATAGAAAGCCCTGGCGTCACAACTTCAACAGTCTTCGTGCTTTGTTATTCTCATTCTGAACATTTAGCATACTTGTAGATACTCGTCGTGCTGAATGTCAATCTCTCTCTCTCTGTCTCTCTCTCTCTCTCTCTCTGTCTGTCTGTCTCTCTCTGTCTCTCTCTCTCTCTGTCTGTCTGTCTGTCTCTCTCTCTGTCTCTGTCTCTCTCTCTGTCTCTCTCTGTCTGTCTGTCTCTCTCTCTCTGTCTGTCTCTCTCTCTCTGTCTGTCTTTCTCTCTCTCTCTCTGTCTGTCTGTCTCTCTCTCTCTCTCTCTGTCTGTCCGTCTCTCTCTCTCTCTGTCTGTCCGTCTTCTCTCTCTCTCTCTCTCTCTCTCTCTCTCTCTCTCTCTCTCTCTCTCTCTCTCTCTCTCTCTCTCTCTCTCTCTCTCTCTCTCTCTCTCTCTCAGGCAGCCACTAACGTGGAGCACGCGTTCACTTTGGTTCTGCCTGATTGAGCCTCTAGGTGAAATAGAAGCAGCACGAAGTGGGTTCGGTAACAGCTGTTAAAAGGCACTGCTGTCCCCACTGTTTGCTTCAGAAGAGCTTTTGTTGTGGAAGATAGCAGGGGAGCCTGGGGCGGGTTTCAAAATGCGAAGATCTCGGTAGATCTACGCAGATCTCGCCGAATGGGCAGTTTCATTCTTTGCTTGCTAGCGAGCCAATCGTAGACGAGCGTAGATTGAGCGAGGCAGCTTGAGAGGTGCCTAGCTTTTAAGATTCAAGATGGCGGACAGCATGAGTACAGTGCGCGCCGCCATCTTGGAGACAAAAGTTCGGCGTGGATGCGTCGACCTGCATTCGATGGGTAAAATGTAAAAGCTTTCACGATCTATTGATGCATTCAACATACACCTTTGATAAATTAATACTGTGCATGGCTTATATTTTCTTTGGATGGGTTGCTAGTATCTCGAAATAGAGCGTTTTC
The DNA here is from genome assembly GCA_034096865.1 of Theodoxus fluviatilis. Lineage (NCBI taxonomy): Eukaryota > Metazoa > Mollusca > Gastropoda > Cycloneritida > Neritidae > Theodoxus > Theodoxus fluviatilis. The sequence goes on from JAWQFJ010005270.1 coordinate 46,091, forward strand.
TGAGTGAACCAGCAACACGTCGGCCATTGAAATGTGGCTAGTTCACCTCTTGTCGTGACGTCTACGCATGTGCATTAGTTCGTCACGTTGGGTAGTTTCTTTTTTAGCTAGCTCTTACTGCGAAGCAAGATCTTGCGACCAAGATCGACTACCTATTTTGAAACCCGCCCCAGAGGTTGTGCTGCGATTCAGGCCAAGCCACGGGGAGCCATTGCTCGCCCAGCGTTATCGGTAGAGGGCGCTGGAGACAAGCGCACTCCCGGACAGCTTTGACTCGACCGGCAAAAACACACGTGGCGGTATCTGCACAGCAGCAATCTGCACAGCGGCTGTTATCTGTGCAGCATCAGTTATCTGTACAGCAGCAGTTACCTGTATAGCAGCCGTTATCTGTACAGCAGCTGTTATCTGTATAGCAGCAGTTATCTGCACAGCGGCCGTAATCTGCACAGCAGCAGTTATCTGTATAGCAGCTGTTATCTGTGCAGCAGCAGTTATCTGTATAGCAGCCGTTATCTGTACAGCAGCTGTTATCTGTATAGCAGCAGTTATCTGCACAGCGGCAGTAATCTGCACAGCAGCAGTTATCTGTACAGCAGCAGTTATCTGCATGGCAGCCGTTATCTGTACAGCAGCTGTTATCTGTATAGCAGCCGTTATCTGCATGGCAGCCGTTATCTGTATAGCAGCCGTTATCTGTACAGCGGCCGTTATCTGCACAGCAGCAGTTGTCTGTACAGCAGCCGTTATCTGCACAACAGCAGTTGTCTGTACATTGGCCGTTATCTGTACATCAGCAGTTGTCTCTACAGCAGCCGTTATCTGTACAGCAGCAGTTGTCTGCACAGCGGCCGTTATCTGCACAGCAGCCGTTATCTGCACAACAACAGTTGTCTGTACAGCGGCCGTTATCTGCACAGCAGCCGTTATCTGTACAGCGGCCGTAATCTGCACAGCAGCCGCTATCTGCACAGCTGCGGGAAAAATACAACTATGTTCCCAAATCATGGTGGCACGCTCGGAAATCGTCAGCCATTTTTGCATCTATTCGTTTTCTTCACATCGACGTATGAAATAAGTTCAGCATGTGGCAGATTTTGAATAAAACGAGCGTTCTTGTGTGAAATCTACCCATGATAAGGACTTTGTGGGGTATGCTTATTATTGTAGTGACCAGACATTCATGTAAAAATAACAAAATATCGTCGCAGAATGTTTGCATTAAGCCTCTTTATTTATTAAAAAACATATTTGTTTACAGACTTGTGGGGAATTAACGTAGAATGGCTATTTTCCCGCAGCTGAGCAGAATACTGCTGCCCACGCAGATCGTGTTACATAAAAGGCGGGTTTCCCAGCAGCAATCCTAATGCAGTATATGCGATCCCCTCGCGGGACCAGAGGCGCGTTCCTTTTCCAAAGGTGTTTTTCATGTCCAGAGATGAGCGCTCACGGAGGGCGCATGCGTGGACAAGTTCATTATATTATAGGGGGAAAAGCTTAGAGCTTCGCGAACATTCGCCGTGAGCGTTCATCAATGAACATGAAAAAAACACCTTTTGAAACAAAACGCACCTCTCGTCCCGCTGGAGATGTGCGTATGATGCGTTGGGATTGCATCCGAGGAACCCGCCAAAGGCGAGCACAGAGGCACCGTGCCGTGGTTGACCCGACTTTGTGACGCAGTTTAAACGTAACGTCTACGTCGCCGCGAATGTCAGATTTGAAAATGCGGTTGATGGTACACGGATTTCACGTTCCCCCACCTCGGACGCCATTGACATTTGACTCCACAAGCAGCACTGCAGCTACTGCGGCTGGTGGAGCAAGTGAGCCTGAAAACTGGTTCAGTGTTGAAATGCAGGCAGGCTAACCGCGCAATTTGCCCCACTACGGATCAGTCATCTCGTGAGAATTAGAGTGGTTCGTGGGGTTTGGGTCGCACTTGGACGCCCTACTTTCTAGATGGAAAGATGGACAGAACATGTAAGAATCATGAGAAGACAAAGACATTTAAGTAGCGTCTTCCAGTGCCTTCAAACTGGTGGTAGATCCAGATGAAACTCTGCCGGTTGCCAAGCATACTTCACCCAAGGCACCATCCTCAGATGTCGACCCCAGGAGAGCGTTTCTTAGGCAAGGTACACACCTCGAGGGCTAGCCGAGGGCGAGCAAGATGTCTAAGAAACGGTCAATTATCAATTGGCAAGGCGGAAGTCCAAGAGAACATGGCTGCGTCCTGGCGCGAGAGTCGGTGAAGAGGTTGCCCATAGACGAAATAACTGACGATACAGGCATCACAGCAGTTTTTCACATTATAGAACTTACTATGGTGACATCTCGAATGGTATGGAAACTTTCTGAAAGAAAAGAAAGCAACTCGGGTTCAATTGTAGACAGTTTTGTCGAAAATGTTTCTCGATACACTTCGATCAATTCAAGGGACATAATTCAGAGAGTGGACATGTACGATGATTCGTGTATGCAAACGATTAAACAAATTCGACAGTGTTTGTCCAGAAATAACCTATATACATACTCCTTCAAATATGCAAATGAAGAATCGAACGGCAAATACCTCCGTGCACATACACTTTTCCATTTTCGGACAGTGAGAAGCACATTACAGGCACTGTCGTCTATGAGCGGCAACCCAATTGGCACGGTCTCCGCCATTTTGGTTCATCCTGAGGGTCTCTGCAGTGAGATGCAGCAAGGAACCTCCGGAGCTACCTCGGCCACCCTCCTTCGCAGCGAGTGCCTCCTTGTGAGCGAGACGCCGTAGTCAACGCCTGGCCCTCGAGTTTACCGCGAGGTTCCTTGACTAAGAAACGCGCTCCAGGAGATCACGTCCCACTCGCCGGACGCCTGGCCCGCTTGCAGCAAAGGTTCCACCCTCCACAGCTCCTTCGCAGGACAACCGACAGCCAGCAGCCTTCACGACCTACATCTAGCCTCTCAACTACTAATTACTACAACAACAACAACTACTACTACTACTACTACTACTACTACTACTACTACTACTACTACTACTACTACTGCTACTACTACCACCACCACCAAAATTATGATCTGCTCCTTGCCATACTTTGAAGATTACTTGTTTATTGTTATTTATCTATTTAGCTGTGCAAAGAGCCATGTCAAGACAGGAAGTTTACTTGCATCAAGCGATGAACAACCACAAAGAGCACACACAAACTGACTGAAAATTAAGTATATGATCAGATGTAACAAACTATGTGTAAAGACAGCCGTTATATTAGCGTTATAAATTAACATATAGGCTTACTGACCTTATTTAAAAAAACACCATTCATAATGATCAACACTACAAATCTACATATACGAGATAAGGGTAACGTGTTTTACCTTCGATGTCATGCACAAATCCTTCGATAAACCTTTCGTAGCCTTTCCCTTTCTTCCTGCGGGGCATGTTGGCAACATCACTTGCCCATCCTTCCACATTTCCATGTGAGAATGGAGGCACATGAAGGAGATTTCCACTCCATGTACTAGCACTGGTGCTGGCCATAGAAGACGCCTAAGTCTCGTTTTGAAAACCGGAAGTATCTCGCGTGAATAATGTCCATACATTACAAACCCAGCTACATCCGGGGGACATGGACGGCACGAGAATGACGTAGAGCGGCAGGTCACGTATTCCTGCATGTACGAGTATCGCCAACATTGTCTTGCGAGAGTAGGGAATTATTTTGAGCTGGCGGGTAAGCATTTATTTTACATTCTCATTCCCCGTCCCCCTTTCTTTCCACGATGTTGTCTAATGAGAACGCCTGGAAACGTAGTTTCTTAAGACTCGAAAACCACCTGTGTCCTTGATTTAACTTGCCTGCCCGGGAAGTGACCTCCAAAACCACCAGGGTTTAAGCCGCGTCTTTTCTGAAATCCCGCGCTGCCTGGGAAGGCTCAAAAACGGAAAGCTTCATCGAATATTCTGGAGTAACAAATCTTCACAACCTCTTCTTTCCCAGTACATTTGATTAAATCAAGCATTTTGAAAGGAACCTGTTGCGTTTCAGGGGCCGTTGATATTTTTGCTTTGCTCTCAAAATAAATTTGAAGATGAATTCAATACACAAAATGGCATTTCGTAAAAATGGCTTCATCTACTCAGGGGCCATTTAATCGCATTTACACATCTACATACATTACATACACAGGCTTTTGTCCCTCATCTGACTATCTTGGTCATTGTTGGCTTCAATGAATGTAGATGTTTCCGTTGCCATTAAATGTTCTCTATTAATACGCATACACATTTTTTATTTCGTAGATTTCGACGATGATGTCAATGAAACTGATGGAGAGACCGCCGATTAAACTCGGATGCACTCTTTGCAAGACAAAGGGCGATGCAGTACGCCATTTCGCACAATCGCTTATTATCGAGGTAGGAACAAGTTAATCTTCCAAACCCAATGCTCTCTTTCTCAATGCCGTACCAGAGGAGGTGCTGTCGGAGGCCTTTTTTTAAAACTCCAGCACACAAAGAATGTCTTTAACGTTCATATGCTCCAGTTCAGTGAGACGAAGACAGCGTCTTGTCAAACATGACCTGCCAGCACAAATCTAGTTCTAACTCGATTTTTGGGTGTTTGGAGACGCACATTTTAAAATAAATTTTAACTGTTCTTTTTTCTTCTTCTTCACTTCACTTGTCCCGTAGTCTGGACGACCGTTGGAGTACCACAGATGATCTGGAAACCAGCTCTCTCCATTCCTCTCGCCTCTCGGACTGTCTCAAGGCTTTGCTGAGCCTCATCCCTGTCCACTCTGAGATGTTGTCCTCCCATCTTCTCCTTTGTCTGCCTCTCCTCCTCTCTCCTTTTACTGTGCCTTGTAGCACAGTCTTGGCAAGCCCTGACGATCATGAGACGTGCCCATACCACTTTAGTTTGCGTCTTTTCACAGTGGTCAGTAGTTCTTCATGGGGACCGATGGCTTGCCTGATTCTGTTTCGGACTTCCTCGTTTGTGATGCGGTCCTTGTAGGAGATGCCGAGGAATAGTCGAAAGCATCTAATTTCCATGGCCTGTATCCTTCTCTCCAAGTCAGCTGTTAGTGTACATGACTCACAGGCATACAGAAATATGTACATGACCAGGGCGCGCATCAGTCTGATCTTTGAGTTGAGGACTATATTGCTGTCCTTCCAGATGGTCTTGAGTTTTGTGAGTGCTGATCTGAGCAATTCTGGCGAGTATTTCAGGGTTGGATCCTGCATCTGTGACAATTGCTCCCAGGTATTTGAATCTGTAGACGGTTTCCAGTATCTCGCCACAGACCTTGATGTCAGTGCTGATGCCGTTGGTGTTGTTGGTGATCAGTTTGGTCTTCTCTGCACTAATCTGCATGCCAGAGTTTGTGGAGGTTGTGTCTAAGCGCTCCACTAAGTTCTCCAGGTCCTTTTCACTTCTGGCCAGGCCATCTATGTCGTCAGCAAAACGTAAGTTTGTGATTGTTCTGCCCCCAATGCTAACTGTCACCTCGTGATCTTTTAGAGCGTCAGTCATTATTCTTTCCAGGAAGATGTTGAATAGGGTGGGAGAGAGCAAATAGCCTTGTCTCACTCCGACTGTGGTTCTGAACCAGTCCCCAATGCTGCTGTTGAAGTATACGGCACTTGTGGCATTGTCATACAAGTGTTCTATGACTCTGATCAGGTTGGCGTTGATGTTGTACAGCCTCATGGTAGCCCACAGTGCTGCATGCCATACCTTGTCGAAAGCCTTCTTAAAGTCCACGAAGACGTGGTAGAGGTCCTGTTGGTGTTGTAGGTACCTCTCGCACAGTATCCTGAGGTTGAAGATCTGCTCCGTTGTACTGCGCCCTTGTCTGAAGCCTGCCTGTTCTTCAGCGATGATCTTCTCTGCTTGTGGCTTCAATCTGTTCAGTAAGATCTTCAGCATGACTTTGCTCGGGTGGCTGATGAGGCTGATCGTTATGTAGTTCTGGCATAGCTGTAAGTTGCCTTTCTTGGGGAGGGTGATGATGAGAGACTGCTTCCACGGTGTGGGCCACTCCCCCGTCTGCCAGACCTTGTTGCAGATAGTCTGTAAAGCACTGATCATTACTCCCCCCCCCCCTGCCTGTACCAGCTCTCCTCGAATGTTGTCCACTCCTGCTGACTTCCCCTTCTTCAGCAATTTCATTGCTGCTTCCACTTCTACACAAAGGATGAGGTGGTCGTCGTTGTTGGTTGCTGGAGGGACATTCGGTACCTCTGGATCTCCCGTGGTTCTGTAGTTGTAGAGTTCTGAGCAGTATTCTGTCCATCTCTTTAGGATGTCTTGTTCTTCCGTCAGACACTTTCCGTCTTTGTCTTGTATTGTGGTGGTTCGCCCTTGCTTTGTGCTGGTTAGATCTTTCACCAGCTGGTAGGCTTTTTTGCTGTTGTTGTTCTTCAGGCTATCATCTATGTCCTGGCACTGTGTTCTTCAATCCAGTTCTCCTTGGCCTTTTTCATGCTTTTCTTGATTTCTTGGTTGACTGCTTTGTACTGCTTTGCGCCTTCTGTGTCGTTCTTTTTCTTCTTCAGGTCTTTCCGTTTGTCGCAAATATCGAGTACATCAGCTGTGACCCAGGGCTTTTTGAGTGAGCGGTGTTTGCCAAGGATCTCACTGGCCGTTTCAGTCACCGCTGGGTTGAAGGTGTCAATCAACGTGTCCATGTCTGTGTCGACAGCGTCTAGAATGGTATGCGCTGCAAATTTCTTTCCAATTGTTGCTTGGAAGGCTTCTGCTACCTCTGGATCTTTCAGTCTTTCGAGGACGAATTTGATTCTTGTGATGCCCAGTTTGTTGGCTTTCTTCAGGTGTAGCTTGAAGGTCATTAGAACAAGCTCGTGGTCGCTACCAATGTCGGCCCCTGGAAAGCTCCGTGTCTTGGTTACGTTCACACTGGAGCGGAAGCGCTTTTCACCATGATGTAGTCTATTTGGCTATGGTGTTCTCCACTGGGGCTGTGCCATGTGGCTCTTCTTGATGATTTGTGCGAGCCAAGCGTATTTGCCAGCATGAGGCCATTGTAACTGGCAAATTCCAAAAGTCTCAAGCCCCTCTCGTTGGACTTGGTGTTGCAGTGTTGTCCACATGTGTCTTTTCAGTTCTTGTAGGCATCTTCTCCTACTTTGGCATTCCAGTCGCCTTGCACCACAAGGATGTCTTTCTTTGGAGTCTGGACTATGACTTCCTGCAGCTGTTCGTAGAAATCCTCTATATTTTCGTCACTGTAGTCCGTTGTTGGAGCATACGCCTGTATGATGGTGATGTTGAAGGGGGTTGCCCTTAGGCGGATAGTGATCAGCCGGCTGGAGATTGGCCGGCATCTCATGACGCAGTTCACATTGTCCTTGTGATTGAAAAACCCATCGCATTGTCCGTGTTTATCATCTCGACCACTGAAGTAGAGTTTGTGGCCTTCTTGAGTTGATGTCTCGCCAATGTTCTTCCATCGCATTTCACAGAGACCAAGGATGTTCCAGCGGTACCTGTTCATCTCATGTGTAAGTTCTACTTTTCCTGCCTCTCTCAGTGTTCTAACATTCCAGGTGCCAATAGTGATGTTGTTTCTGGCACGGAGTTGACTGTTCGTCACACCAGTCGCACACTTTCCACCTCCGCCCTGATGTGCAGCAGAACGCGCGGCCCTTGGTGACCCGGGCGACGGCCGATCCGGTATGGGTTGAATGGTTGTACTTGTCATTTGTGGTGTGTCTAGGGCAAGTGACGCATGGCGGAGCCCATCCCTCTCCATGCCTGACCACAGCCGATATCCTCCACTTTTCTTAATAACATAAAATAAGCAAAACGTCTGTATAATCAACAATGAGAAGCTCTGACTACTGGAAGACAGATGTCGCGCCGGCGGCAATTGATAAAAATGGCCTCTGAAATTTGCATAGACAGCTGCTGCATTGCATAGGAAAGTGAATACTATATTGATTTTCATACATTTAAAGGTATTTTTAAGAAAACTATTCCAATGGATAAAAACGTCACGTCTCTGGCGTGCATTTCCGCAAAAACCATGTGGCTAAATAAAATGAACCTCGCCACTAACATGTATTTCTGCATGTATCTCCTAATCGTCTTGCGCAAGTTGGAAGTTATTTTGAGTTGGCGGCGGGTTATCAGTTCTTTCCATCCTCATCCCTCGTGCCCCTGTCATTTCCAGGACAATGTCCAATGAAAACTTCTGGAAACGTAGTTTCTTCAGACTTGAAAATAATCTGTGTACTCAACCTGCCTGCCCGGTAGGAGACTTTCAAAAACGCTAATTTAATGGCCGCGTCTTCTCTGAAATCACGCGCTGCCTGGGAAGGCAAAAAACTGAAAGCTTCATCGCATATTCTAGAGTAACTAATCTTGGCAAAACTCTCTGGACTTATTTATGAATTTGTCAGCACGCTATCAGGCTCCCAATCAAAATCCCTTTTTCCTACAAAAAGACCGGGAACTTTCCAGAGAGCGATCACCAGCGTTCCTGCGGCCCCGGACGTGTCTATTTTTGGCCTCATCACGACGCCTTGCCTGACCCTCCAGGAGACGGGCGGGTGAAGAAAAGAGCGCCACAATCACAGGGAGAGAACTCCCATTGTCTTGCAAGAAATAGGGAGCAGGGGGAAGAGACGAGGACACTTGGCGACCGACACCTAAGAGCACGAGCGTGATGAAGCAAATCTTGGAAGATTCACGGCGAGAGCTCCCTATTAGGTCTGTGCCGGGTCCAAAGTCCTGCGCAATCAGAAAGAGATGTCTTTTTCAGAGTGGGGGCACTTCGGGCTCCTTCTCCAGATGAGCAGTGGTCCCGGGGATGAGGTTGGAAAAGGAGACGAGAAGGGAGGTCGGGGGGAGGGGGGGGGGGATAGAGATCGATTTTCTACAGAAAACTCTCATCCGACGCCCTAGGCCTGCCGACCTGTGGCTGCTTGCTGCCAGTGTCCTTCAACTCTGACCTTTACAGTTTGCCCTCAAAGTGTCCGTCTAGGGGATTTATAGAGGTGGTCCTGTGTCGGTGGATATAAAGTGAGAGCAAGGCTGAAAGGGGTTGGAAGTGGTGGAGGATTAGGGTAGTGTGGATGTGTGTGACGAGCATGTGGAGGCAGGAGACACCGACGCCCTTAAAGATGAAGACGGTTTCAGATGATTGCGTTTTGCCACTCGTACGGTTTTTCAAGGAGGCCACATTGCTCAATCCAAGATTACGCTAGTGCTGCAATCGTCAAAACGTCTTCTCAACTTTCTTCGTTGAGAAACGGAAAGGAAGTGGCGTTTAAACTTGCCTGGAGGTGTTATTTCGTACCAATCTCTTCGTCGATGCAAATGTTTCTTAGTGAAATGACGCCCTCAGGCAACTTTTATGAGATGAAAGTGGATCAGCAATTAGAATGCCGAGGCAATACAAAAACGTATTTATCGTTCGCCATTGCACAGCTTCTCCGCTTGCTTGCCTATCGTCTAGTTTGCCATCGAGTCCTGTTTCTCACTGCTACCTTATCCAACAGTTGTCTTTCAGAGTGCATGATGGTACGCGGAGAAACTTTCTCTCTCTCTCTCTCTTTCTCTCTCTCTCTCTCTCTCTTTCTCTCTCTCTCTCTTTCTCTCTCTCTCTCTCTCTCTCTCTCTCTCTCTCTCTCTCTCTCTCCTTCCCTCCCTCTCTCTCTCTCTCTCTCTCTCTCTCTCTCTTTCCCTCCCTCCCTCTCTCTCTCTCTCTCTCTCTCTCTCTTTAATAGGGAAATTCTTTTTCATCCAGACAGAGTCTCCACACCTCTTTGCCCCGAGACAGCATTCGCTTCCTGAATCTCTCAGGCTCTGATTTTGTCACCCACGACACGTCTGAAGTTTTTAAAAAACCTCAGGCCGTCCATGTTGTCAATATGCGACTGCAAAAGCAAACAAGGCTAAAGTCGGAAAATGACAACATGCCATATTTCAACCACAACAGTACTTATTCATTCATGCTTACTCCAAATGAAATCTTTAATTCTTAAAGTAATATAGAGTTTAGGAAAGCCATTACGTAACTGAGTGCGCTGATGACTTTTCTCAGCGTTTGCTTAAAAACGTGTTGCAGACTTGAGCCATTTTTCTCATGCACTATCAACATAACATCATGTGTTTCACCACCACAAAACCAGTCAACTCGATTCCTTTGGTAGTTGCAGATACAGTTCTTGTTGAAATCTGCAGTTTTTGAATATCAATATCATTGATCAACATGAGTTTGAACTTTTTCACCATCTCGCCCGCCTCTGGGATTAAACCATGGCACAGCGCCTCGCGGGAGAGATGGGGAAAAAAGTTAAAACACTCGTGTTGATCAAAAGGCGGGAGAGAGAGGAGAAAGTTAAAACTCATGTTGATCAAGAGACGGGAGAGATGGGAAAAAAAGTTAAAACTCATGTTGATCAAAAAGCGGGAGAGATGGGGAAAAAGTTAAAACTCATGTTGATCAAAAGGCGGGAGAGATGGGGAAAAAGTTAAAACTCATGTTGATCAAAAGGCGGGAGAGATGGGGAAAAAGTTAAAACTCATGTTTATCAAAGAAAATTGCTGCTACCCTGTATTGTCGCTTTGTCTGGTGTGAATGATTGTGCATGAATGTATAGGTGAACATCGATTGATGCACCTGTTGGTTAAACGTCTAGACGTGCCAACAAGAATGAAAGTTGTGATGTCCATTGGATCATCCCAGTATCCATTGTGTATATTGTATATCAAGATCATATTAGTATGATAACTGTAGGATCCAAATTGTGGAAGTCATGTCCATTTGAAGGTAGGAATCGTGCCAGCGGCAATTTTGACCAAATGGCCTCAGAAGTTTTCCTACGCAGGCTCTACTAAGCAGAGGTAGGTCAAAAAAAGAGAGAAGAATTTCACACATTCAAACATATTTTTCTGGCAAATTCTTCAAGGACACGACAATATTGTCCCTTGCGTGCATTTGTGCAAAGAACGTGTAACTGACCCATACTGACCCCCGTCACAAATGAAGCTCTAAATTCCGTGGCAAGAGATAGGACCGGTCTTGTGCTAGTGGATAACACGTGTCAGACAGCAGTGATGCTTGGCAAATCCCATAAGTTCATGTGGTGCAATTTACGAATTCGAAACCATTTAAGACGTGCAAACTAACATTTAGTGGACAAGAACCTGGACGCAGACAAAGGAGTTAGAGAAGAGGATACATGATACATAGATGAGATGCTTCTGGGAGATCCTTGGCGACTCCTACATAGACCATATTACAAGTAGAGAAGTACGGAGCAGAATTAGGCAAGCTAATGGGCCTTACAAAGAGCTATTGACCACCGTAAAGACAAGAAAACTCAGGTGTATGGCCGTGTCTAACGCTCTTATAGACTGGCCAAAACAATTCTACAAGGAATAATACAGGGAGGCAAAAAGGGGTCACATAGAAAAAGAGATGGGAAGACAACACTTCAGAGTAAAGAGGCTTGACGCTGAGCGAGACAGTAAGAAGGACAAACAACCTGGAAGGATGGAGGGTACTGGTAGCCAGATCTATGGTGCCTCAACGGTCAAGACTTCGGGATAGATATGAGATATGAGAAACTCAATTCAGAAAGAAAATTTAGACATATATAAATCAAAGCAAATGATTATTCATTATCATTTTGTTCTTGACTTTAAATGAGTCATGGATCCAAGATACACATTTTTTTTCAAATATAATAGCTCATATTACGAGCGAAACATTTAATGCAAGGAAAGGCTATGGTCATGTGAGGATCCTAAAAGTCGAGACAGGAGGTTCTATTGTGGCCCGAAATATCTCATATGAGCAAATATGAAAAAATCTCTTCATGTGTCATTTAGAATCCAAATTTGGAGCAGTAAGAACCCTGCAGAGGACTATAGTCTAATGATCACACTCTTTAACAGAGTCATCCTCTGCAGAGGGCCAACGTTGGACTTCTCTTTCATTTATATACTGCATCTCGAAGTCAGCAAGTGTCGTTCATTACTCGTTTCGTGGTAGAGAGTCACAAACGACCCGGCAGCCGGATATCGGTGTCTCAGCAATCTGGGAAACACTATTTGCGGCTTCCAAGCAAATGATCTTTTATCTTTCATCTGTTCCTCAGCGAACTTTGCTTTGGCCGCGTTCTTGAGCATTAACGTAATATTTCCCTGGTAGATTTCCAACTTACATTGGCATTAAGTGAATTATTATATTCTCGTCAGACCTTCATAGCATGGATGTTTCCACGTTATGTCAAAACAATATAATCAAAGTGCAATAATGGAGCAAGTCGTAAATCTGGTGCAAACAAAAGCTAACTATAGACAACAGAACACTATGGACTCTCTAACTGTAAAATCTCGACACCAACGGAAAGCGGTAATTCATTGTGGCATTTGATCCTGGATTCTTTTGGTGGGAGATACAGCATTTCCCAAACGACTGCTTTTATGTGCCTCCTCTTCGATACAACCATCAAGAACGTTTTAGTGTTTCCTCGACGAAGTTAAATCTATACAAGACATGACCTTCAGGATTCGCATATCTTGATGTCAAGGGCAGTGTCAGATGGCTGTCTTGTATCGTCTGTCGCCATATTTCCGGACATCATTAAACCCCCAATAACAGCCAATGCCTCAATGTCCTCATTTGCCGAGATTTTGCTCAGAGCGCTCTAGGCGAGTGTTTGTGTAACGGTTAAAATACTTTCCCTATAGCGAGCTCAGTTTCAAGTGATCTTATCATTGGACTGCTGAAATTCAGCCTCCGATTACCGTTTTAATCGTGAAAGTTAATGAGTATCACAAATAATCTGCTCTACACGTAGAAGCATATTTTCTGTTGAAAGTCAGAGGCGATATCAGGCTACTTCTATGATACATGACAGAGCCGCCAAACGTGTCAACATTTGTTCCTTAAGCACAATCACAGCAACAAATAGTATTATGCTATTGCTAAATTATCTGGACCAAGAAAACCAGGTGAAATATATTCTCTGTCGAAACAGGCTTCAGAAGCTGAAACTCCCACTTTTCGACTTTCCATCAAAATTATTTTTTCGACTGAATCTCAAACTCAGACTGGATTTATTTAGCACATCCTTTGAACTAACATTTGACGGAAAACATCTTCCAGCTCAATGGGATTACTCACTCTAGAATCACCGACATCCTTTCTATTTCTAAAGCAAAACTTGCCTGCGACTTCAACCTGTTGGATCAGCTCAAACAAGGTTTTCTTTTAAAGTGACTGCGTTCACGACACACACGAATGGACAGCGCGAAGTTTTTCACTCATGAGTTTTCTACGAGCGCAACACACACACACACACACACACACACACATACACACACACACAAACACACACGAGTTTCCCTGGACTAGGATCCGCTAGCGAAGTTGGTCAAAGGCAGTCCAACTGAGGCGCGTTTCGTTTCGAAAGTCTTCCTGTGGGTTCGGGGTCAGAATTGACCCACCGCGTCTCCCTGTCGTCCTGCCCCCTGTGGGTTCGGGGTCAAAATTGACCCACCGCGTCTCCCTATGCGATTCGTAAGAGGCGATAACTAGGGACACCGTGACTTGATTTGAGTTTACTCTGAACTGTTCTAGTGATTTCCGAGCTTAATGACCTTACATAGCCTACAAAGGCTGAGAGGCCGTAAAACTCCCTCCCTCGTTTCGAAAGATGTTCAAACCATTCGCCCGCTCGCCAGTGTGGAGTAAACGTTCCCTCGGGCTGGATAAAACTGCAGAGTCATTTGCCGAACGGAAGAGTAAACTAAAGTTAAAAAAAAGAAAGCACTTCAAGGCTGTTTCCATCTGTCACACATCGGTCACGTGATCAGTCAAGGCCCATTCCGTCCTAATTAGTATTCATGAAATCTGGCGCCTGTCTGGGGAAGGTTTTCCAGTGAGACAGTTGGAAACAGCTTCTAAGTGCTTTATTTTCTCTTAACTTCTTTTTCATTTGCCCATCGGGGAAACGACTCTGCAGTTTGATTTACTTTTTAAATGCGAACGAGTGAATGCCTTGAACATCTTTTGAAACGAAACGTACCTCAGTTGGATTGCCTTCTGACCAACTTTGCAAGGACATCCTAATCCGTTCTAGTCCACTGGAGACTTCGTCCGCCTGCGAAAGACTCTCTAGCAAAGTTCATATCACATTATGGAACTAATCCGTCCGGAGTATTCAGAAGGAGGTCACACGAGAGGCTTGTGAGATAGCACTCTGTTCCATGACATACGTCGTTAAAGTAGTTCCAAAGATCGTGTATAGTTGATCTTTGGTAGTTCTAAGACTATTTTGTGCAAAACTCATAAATTACGCTTGTTGGTGCAATAAACAAGCATTTTGTCGCCGTTTCTAGGGTGTAATTAATTTTTACTTATCTAAAAACTATAAAGTTACGAACCACTCCCCAGAGGACGAGATAATCGCCTCCAAGAAGGATGGCCCTGATAAGCGAAACAGGGTTTACAGACTAAACCCAACCGCCACTCCTTGGGGGGACACTACAACAACAAGAAAACAACCCAGCAAAAATAACACAGGCCAATGAATCAGTTTGGAAAACAAATGCAGATTTATTCAAACTAAGTAAACTCCCCCTCAGTGGATAGGACCACCGAGGAAAAGCAAGTTGAATAAAAATGAGACAAAGAAATGAAAAGGCAAGCAATGCAGAGGGGAGCAGGTCAAACAGGAAACTCCCCACTCCTGCAAGGAATCTGAGAAAAAAGAAAACAACAACAACCGCAGCAGCTAAGAACAGGGGAACAAACAGCAATGACCCCAGAACCTTATCTTAAATGAACGCCTAAGTCACCGGTGACTAGGGTTTACAATAAGATACAGAAAAAAGTCAATCTCCCAACTCTACTCTTCCTTTCATCATTTCCCGAGAAACTGAAATAAATTCACATACATGTCGCTGCCACAGTCCCATACACAAAGTTCACAAAAAAGAGCATTGGCAACAACAAAGTCCCAAAACTTCCCCTCAGCAGGAAAAAAACCAACAATACCACAGCACAGGCAAAAATGTCAACAAAGCGTCTCCCTCTCCTTGCACTCACCACCGCGCAGAGAGATCAGGTGCACGCTAACGAATACCCCTCCGCTGCATACCGTGGCTACCCCCAAACCCCCTTCTAAGATGGCGGCGGGCCGCCGCACGCCACTCAGTCGAATGTAAACAAAGCGACCCCACTCCGCTTCACACGCTACCGTGCAAACACCCTCCTCACACGGTAACTTGCACGCACACGAACAGACGTGTCGCACCAGCAAAAGCAACAATGTGATAAAATACACGTGAAGGAAAAACCCCAGTTTACCCACACATCGCTGACAGTGCGCCTCCTCCCCAGCGCACGTGACTAGCATCAACACAGCGATGAACACGCTTCAAAATTCACTAAGAGAATTACCAAGACAAACCAACCCGTTTCTCCCTTTTCTCAGTCCACCTGAAAAGGAAAGGTGTTATCCCCAAACACACCCTAACCAGTCACTGTCCTCAAACAACAGTTCCCAGAAAATCCCGAAGAGTTTCAGTCAACCGACGCACGCACGGCGTCAAACCGGTGTCCAAACACATTTGTCCCCCTCCCATGGAACAAGTCTTTTCCCCTCTTGTCCAATCAAGAGATTTTTCCTGACTTACGAATGTCACACACAATTCTCCGAGTCAGTAATTTAGTTTAGGAGAAGATTCCTAAGCTACGGCAGAAAACCAAAGTCAGAGTTAGAATGACTGATACCACCCTACAGAGGATCATTTGATAAGTCACTCTCCTCCCGTCGCATTGTCCACCTGCGACAATATGGCTGCTTAATACATCGCCTCACGCGAATGCACTTGCTAGCGTTCTTCCCTCCCCCTTCTGCCTCTGGTACAATCCTCCCTCCTAATTGTCCAGGCCGCACCCGCGCGGACTTTTCTCTCCCCCACTTTACCTAAGTGGATTTCGTTAGACTCCCACTACAGGGACCGACCTGTCTTAACGAAATTACAGTAACCGATTACGAATCGAGAAAACGATACTTGCACGGCCGTCTGACCGAACGGCTCGATGAAACGCCCCGGCGCTTCCGACGTGACTCCCAGCTTCGTACGAGTCGCTCCTGACTCGCACAGCATTCCCTCGGAGACGTCTACCCCCTCGAATTCCACCCGCGTGGATCGAGAAGACAGTACTGCAAGGCTCCACCAGAGGACGCAGCACTTGAGGTTCGTGTAGACACGACGATACCTTCGGAAAGGTGAACCAGTGGAAAACGTAGGGGACCGGGCGGGAAGCCACCACTCCCGCAAGTAGTCGACACGCCCGTAGAAGATACCGTGAGACGACGACGGCGATAAAAATCCGAAGATGAAAGGCCTAAAACATACAAGGTTCCGCCCCAATAATTCAACTACCCCGTTTCCCACGCGAAGCCCATTCACACGAGAATTTAAGGTTCATAACGGCACACCCCAACCTGGCGCCCAAAAATAGAAAAATGCCCCACTCGCTCCCTGCGAGTCAGCTTGAACCCAAAGCTTCATTACTCAACCAATTAATTCATAGATTTACTCCATTCATGAAAAATACGAATCCCATACCCGACAGTAGACTTATTTTTCCACCCAGATTCAGCAATCAATTTCCCACGTGGTAAAAGCAACATGGCGGAGACAATAATCACCTCAGCGTCAGGCCGTGGTGAAATCCTCAGAAATTCCGTTCCAGCCAGCGGAAAGTTCCACTTCCATTCTCGTGCGAATCAACTACTGCCAGAGTTGATTTCGGAGAAGAGTTCCACCAGAGCGACCAACTTCGCTCACGAGCTGCACCACGCAGCCCTCGCATCAGCGACCAGAAGATGCATACCCGCTGCTTCCATCCAGGCGACGGAAAAGTGTCTGCCCACTAAGACGCAATCAAGTCTCAGCGTCCCCTCTGACACGTGACTGACCGCCAATCGCCAATGCGAGATTTCCCGCCTTAGCTATCTTCCCCAATCATCCCTCGCCAAGGTACAGCGAGATGCGAACCCCCCTGCTAACGATCGGTAGACCCCGTAGATCTCGCTCACTACCACCCCCTTCTGAAGACCCCCTTTCTGATGGGTCCACTCCGGAGTGATACAGTACATTCCATTAAGCGGTAGCCACGCCCACAATGGTTGGCGTGTGACCGCGGATAATGGAGACGATTTTTACACGATTTATTTACAAGCAAGAGTGACTAGCCCACATCACCCTATTGTCGTCGCTATCACGCGACACATTTATTCGATAAAATAAAATGTTTGTGACGAAAGGGGAACACGTTTTGACATCTGAGTGATTTCTGTAAAAAGTAGAAACAGTAGTATCCAGAACGAGCCATTTTTGTCACAGTGCTGTAATGCAAAGGGTCAAGTCTACTACGCATTCAGTGCGAATTGCGCTAGAGTCACTACTGACTTGGGTACACAGAATGGTCCTAATCCTGAGAAACCTGCTGCAGGTGGCGGGTGCAGACTCACAGCTGACGGCGCCACAGCGCGCCAGAGCTCTGTGCTGTAACACTTCTCCATGCCATGAAATGACAGCATTTATTAATGATTTGACGATTTGTTCGCACATCTAGAGCTCGCATGATTACAGTGCTTGTCACTGGAAATTGAAAAAATCAGATTTGCAATGGTGTACAATGATTTCTACTGTCTCATTCCAACTGCGCAGATTGTAAGCAACGCCGGAGTCCAAACCATTCTGGACTGTTTGCGCGCATGAAAACCAAACAAAGGGAAGGAATTTATCAAACACCTCATATATGTAAGCAGCCAGCACGAAACCAGTCCTAACTCGCACAGAGCAAATTGGCGCTACAAGAAGAAGTATGCCAAAACTGGGTCAGTTACCTTTTTGTTGTTGTTGTTGCAGATTGTTGTTGTTGCAGAAATGCACTCAGGGGCAGCAGATTGTTATGGCCATTAAAAATTAGCATAAAAATACGTTTATATGTGTGAAAATCAGCTCCCTGTTGCTTTACCTCGCTCATGTGGCACTTGTGTCGGAAAACTTCGGATGCCATTTTCTCAAAGTTGCCGTTGGCAGGACATCTGTTTTCAAATGGGTATGACTTCTACAATGTTTGTCTTGTAGTCACCATGTGTGAATTGAGTTAATGAGAAAACGTTGTAGACGTTTTATAGATTGTATTTCCAATCACCAAAAAATTGAGCTAAGTCTCGTCTCCTGTTGTCAGGTCAGATATAATGAGCGCATTACCCCGGCTGCCAAGTAGGTTTCACAATACAGCTTGCGGCATAATTACTTACGGTGTTGTTCAAAATAGGCATTCATAAAAAGCGAGTCAATACCTCTATGTCCATACCAATTCAGTTAAAATACCTTTACGCAGTAGAACAGACAAAATGAATAAATTCACGCTGTGAAAGTTGTCATACTCAGACAATAACGAAATTTCAAATATGACAGTCACGGTAGCCGAATACTCGAATTTGCGTTGTGCGATATTTTCCCCGGGTATCCCCTTTTATTAAGCGCCGTCGCTGGTATTGTTAGTCCTGTGAGTCAATCAGCTTCGCTGGCAATCGATCACGCTGTAACTATCATTTACAGATGCATAGCCAGCTTGGCTAAATAGTTGCATGAATAATGAATGGATCAAGTCAATACGGACCAGAATCGCTTTGAAATGCACATTGCATCGACCAGCGCCCACGAAAGAAGTCTGCAAAAATGACCGCACTAAGCATTCATTCATTAAAGGCCTCCTTACACGTGTTAAAACGTCTGACAACCATGCCATTTCCATATTAAAACATTGTGCTCGCAAGTCGCAAAAAACGCTTCGGGCGGCTTCACACGTGGCAATTTTCTGGCAACTATGCCATTTCCATTGTAAATATCGCGCTTGCAATTCCGAAGAGCAGTTTTTCGTCGAGTTGCCGCCAAATATGAACGCGCCATTTTTTTGCTTGTCCCTGAGATATTTCCTCGAACAGCCAATCAGATGAGTTCTTGCCCTTGACGTAGCGGTAGAGCTGTGTCCATCCAAATGCCCAATGGCGACATACCTTCGGTCGATTCGAATGTTCTGTGGCTTCAGCTACTTGAACTGCCAGTAGTTGTAGGACGTCCTGACGCCTACATATGAATTTCTTGTACAGTTCTACATCACCGTATCTTTCTAGTCTGTGCAATTTATTGCGAAACACCGGTTGTCGTCGCAAGATACGCAGCTGCCTAAAAAAAAATCAAACACCGAACGTGATGAATGACTGGACAGAGAGCAGCATGGGTCTGGGATGCAAGTTTACACCACAGTGTGTTTTTCTCGCTTTGTTTATGGGGAACCGGTTGGTTGGCGTGGAGCAAATCGAAAGGAATACCGCAATCACTCTGAACACGATGTTAGAGGAAAGTTGGAAAGACATCCATCAACACACTAATTCTACTGTGAATACAAGTGATCTGGCGGTATTGTTGTCCCCTACCACATTCGTGACATTGCCGGCCGATGTCCTCTCTTGCATCTCTTTTCTTTTTTTTAAATCTTCCATCCAGCTCTCATTTAGCTGTTTTACCGGAAACATACATTTTTATGTCCTTTCAATACAACTTACCACGGGTGGGGAGGCCTTAAGTACACATGGAAGCTGCCCATAGACGTTATTCACGCAGCGGCCATTTTGAAATCGAAAACGAGGCGAACTGGGCAAACGTCATGGCATCTTCTATGGCCAGCACCAGTACCAGTACCTCCATTCTCGCATGGAAATGCGGAAATATGGGCAAGTGATGTTGGTACCCACATTTAAAAAGACAAGTCAGAGGATGTGGAGCGAGTCCAGCGCAGGGCTGCTAAGTTGTTGAGTGAATGTCGGGAGATGTCTTACAGCGAGCGCTTAGAGTATTTCAATCTGCACTCACTAAAAGGAAGAATGATTCGTGTTGAACTAATAGAGACTTATTAATCATAAAATAATCTCGTAGACGTGGTGTGGAGCGACTTCTTTAAGTCACCAAGTTGTACCAGTACGAGAAATGCAGACGGAAAAGTGTTTGTTCAACGTAGTAATACTAACCTAAGAAAGTATTGTTTCAGTAATCGTGTTGCTAACCTGTGGAATAACCTTCCGTTTCAGATCAAGACTGCACCGACTACTAACGTTTTCAAAAACCAACTGGACAAGGATCCTACATTCATATCGTTATCTAGAAGCTATGATGAGTGACACTGTCGCAATAGAAAAATTGCGCTGACCTTATGTTATATAACGCAACACATTACGATGGGGCGTTCAAAAGGCTTCACGGCCTACATCTAGCATCTCAACTACTACTACTACTACTACTACTACTACTACTACTACTACTACTACTACTACTACTACTACTACTACTACTACTACATCAAACTATTGATTCATTACATATTTTATAGACTTATACACCTTTCACTCCCAAAACTCTCTCATTAAAAGAAACGAAAACGGAGAACAAAAAACATAAAACAGTTATTACAAATAAAAAACTTTTAAAGAAACGCACAGTGGGCTTACATAGTTCAAGCTTTTAGTCCATTTTACTTACTATTTTATCCAAATTCTTTTCTCTCCCCTTCCAAAGTTTCATCCCTTTATATAAGGTTCTGTGCGCCACACTGGACAATTAAAACGTAAATCACGCGCAGAAACGCCTCAACAGCAAGTGCTGACGTTGCAATACGCTTAAAGTTGCAAACAACAGTGGCCGTACAGTCACACTACATATTTGAGTCGTGACAGATTTTTCTTCTTTAATTTTTTCCCAAAAGTAAAAAGTAATAAACTAGTCGTGACATCGCGGAAGGATTTCCCACAAAAACACGTGCGATATAAAATATCAATAAAATATATAAAAATAGCAATAAGGGAGGTGATTCTTTGATGACTTCCGACGACCTTTTCGCACATTACACACACCACTGTAGTTAATGTTTTCCATTGTTCAAAATCATTGACCTTAATTCATCATGGAGTATAGTACTAGTTACCAACTTTTGTCGATATTGGAGGAACACACATTTTAGATATGCACCCGCCCCTTTGCATACAGTTCAATGCATAGAAAAATTGTTTGAAACACGCCTATGTAGAGTAGTTTAAACGCCTACTGAAGATTTTAAAAATATTTATCAGTCTCTTTTACTTCTATGATCCCAGGGTACAGTCCAGTTTACACCGCAAGACAACTGGGGTGTGTGCAAGGCGTTCAAACAGCAACGGAAGTGACATCAAACGACGCACTGGAAAAGAGGCGCAGCAGGGACGAAGCCTCGACTGATCCATAAACCGCTTGCGGTTTCCTTTGCAACCGGAAGATGCCTTCCAATCGGGCTCTGTG
>JAWQFJ010005270.1:70000-72500 GCA_034096865.1 Theodoxus fluviatilis
AGGGATTGGTGGATGGAGCCCAAGGGCTAGGTGTGTGGGAATCAGTGGCAAACATCTCGCTCCACTTCCCATCTCTCTCTTTCTTGCCCTAGGACGTACAGGACAGGTATTTCATCACCGCTGTTTGTGTGTGTTTTTAAAAAACAGATTTATCGTATTAGCGTTTTTAATAGTTTCGAAGGCTATTACGAGTCGAACACGAATACCTTTTTCGTTTTCTATTAAGTGCGTATTTGTATGTGATGATTAAATGTTTCAATCTTAGGTTTGTGGTCTTTCTCATCTATAGACAATCTGTAACTGTCCTGACCCCAACGTATGTAGCGCGGCCAGTTGTCACGCATAGGACGTACGGGACAGGTATTTCATCACCGCTGTTTGTGTGTGTTTTTTAAAAACAGATTTTTCGTATTAGCGTATTTAATAGATAGTTTCAAAGGCTATGACGAGTCGAACACCAATACCTTTTTCGTTTTCTATTAAGTGCGTTTTTGTATGTGATGATTAAATTTTTCAATCTTGGGTTTGTGGTCTTTCTCATCTATAGACAATCTGTAACTGTCCTGACTCCAGCGCTTGTAGCGCGGCCAGTTGTCACGCCACTGCACAGAGCTCGTACAAGGAGAGAGGTCGAGGCTTTGAGACGAACAAAGTGGTTTTAGAAATGGGGGGGAAAATCAGTTCGTTTTCATCAGTTTTGCTTTTTGCATTCATGAACAATAACACGTCAAGTCAGTCTGATTTACGTTTGAAATACAATCCTTGAGTCTAAAAATCCGCTGAGAGTACTGAAAAATATAGAGGTAAATGCGAGTCAATGGGTCTAAAAGAATGTATTTAAAGTATTTATCAAATATTGGAGTCACTTTCACCTTCAAGCAAAAGAAAAGTACATGATCGTCAAGTATTCGCGGCTTTTCACAAAACTTGGATGGATGTTGTGGTCACTGCAGAGATTCAACAGTAAAACTTTGATGCGCACACACACACGCACACACATGTACACACACGTGCGCGCTCATGCCCCCCCCCCCCCACACGTACGCGTTGATGAGCGCATATATATATATACATGTCTCACATACACACACACACTTGGCTCTCTCTCTCTCTCTCAGAGGTTTTGATAATTGAGAGTGCCCAACACCTCCTTCAGCCGATTCTGTTGCGACGTGTTCAATGAGATTTACGCGTCTGGGGTGTTTCCTCGCCTTTGGTCCGAATCAATTATTCATCCAGTACACAAAAGCAGGAGTTACGATTCCCCCGACAATTATCGTGGAATAGCTCTGACTAGTGTACTTAGCAAACTATTTGTCCACATCCTGAACAAAAGGCTACTTTTTTATATTTATATTTTAATAATCAGTTTATTGGGTCTAGAAAATACACAAGAAGGACAAAATTACAAGGAAAGCAAAACAAGAAAGAGACGAAAATAGCATCAATAATATGAATATCAACACCACAATATCATCATCATCATCATCATCATCAGAGAGAGAGAGAGAGAGAGAGAGAGAGAGAGAGAGAGAGAGAGAGAGAGAGAGAGAGATTGATTGATTGATTGTTTATTTCGGCCGACGACCCACCAGACAATTAAGACATGTTATGTACAGTATTACGTAAAACAATACAGTAGATATTGATACTTTTAACATCTCTCAACTAAAAGAACACGTGTTCATCACAACTGGTTGAATCACAGTCTGTTACTGTTTTGTCAAAAGCAGCTCTCAAAGAGCCCAAACTGATAAGAAAAATATGTACAGTTTATAAACACTTGTCACCCAAGAGGTGTATAAAAGTGCAAGTTATTAACATTTAGTATAATAAGCTTTGTCCATGCTTCAAAGCTAAAATACATGTACACAAACCAAGTCGTGTCCACTTGCATCCTGCTGCCGGTCACCCTACAACACCTGTCTAGTTATCACTGAAAGACATATTTCTTAAGTTCATAGAATAATGTATGTACATCGCTAAAGCTCTAGTTTTCCACGTATCTTGTCCGTCTACCAAGTATCGGTACCCACCCCTATTGGGGTTAATATACTTTGCTATGTACTGCTCCCTAAGAGAAGTATATTTAGGGCAATGAAATAAAAAATGTTCTTCATTTTCTACTTTATCAATACAGAATGGACATGATCGAACAGCTTTTTCTTTACACCACCTTACATTATTACGCAGCTCGTTAATTCCCAACCTGAATCTTATAAATGAATCCCTAAATTTCTTAATGTTAATCCTATTTAGATAGCTTTCACATTCAAATGAGCTTTTCAAAGTCTGGTAGACTGCAAATCTTTCGCTTCTACAGAGTTTCTCATTCCACTCTTGCCTGAAACAGTCTCTTAGCCTTAGCTCTAAGGATTTCAGGAAACTTTTCTCATTAGCGCATCCCCCGTTCGCCCAAACAAAGTTAAACCCCATTCTTGATAAAAATTCCTCAACAGCCTTAGCCCAGTTTAATTTTGCTGGTAAGTTGGTGTTGTTG
>JAWQFJ010005270.1:90000-102174 GCA_034096865.1 Theodoxus fluviatilis
TCGTTTAGAACACGGAGCAGAGCTGTTTCGGTGGAATGGTGAGCACGGTACGCGGACTGAAAACGAGCCAAAAGATCACACTTGGACACGTGCTCTAACAACTGTCGTCGTCGTCGTCGTCGTCATCGTTGTAGTAGTCGTCATCGCCGTCGTCATGGCTTCACTCTTGTTTTTATTTTTGATTCATTGTTTCACTTATTCTGATCGATCTGTGACATTTCCTTGACTTGTTTTATGAATATTTTGACCAGTGCGTCTCTCCCCCTTCCTTTACAGTAATGATTTTGCTGCATACTGGGGCGCTCACTTTGGTCGAGGTTCCTCTTCCCAAGATATTTGGATGGACGACGTCTACTGCATAGGATACGAAGAAAACATTGGATACTGCTCGCACCTGGGATGGGGTGTGAACAACTGTAACCACGGTGAAGACGCTGGGGTCAGATGCTTGCTGCATGGTGAGTCATTGTTTCCTCAGAGAGGTTCTGTGTTTGGCACCGTGTGCAAGTATGGAATCGGTGATATGGCCCATGGATCGAAACGTATAAAGAGTTGAATGGTTCGAGGCCCAATTAAGGCTAAACGTGGATGATTAGTAGCTAAATAAACTATTAGTTTTACCTGTTGACTTTGCTGCTGCTGCTACTGCTGCGAGAATATGAATGATTCCGGGAGATAGTGGAGAAATGGCGGTGGTGGTAGCACAACTAGTTCTGGTTTAGTTAGTTGCATTTTTGTTATTGTTCTTGCTATACGCATTGTTTTCGTTGCCACCGCAGCCGCCGTCGCCATCATCGTTGTCATAGTCAGCGTTGTCATCCACATCGACTTCTTTGTTTAACAGATAAGAAATAGTAGGATTATGCTGAACTAATTGATCCACCTGTCATGAAAGTTTACTTTCATATGAAATGTATAACTTGTTTTCTTACTATGACGATTGGCAATGCATACTAAGTTGGTAAGGTGCGCGGGAAAGACAGCGAAGATGACGTAATACATCGGCTGACGGGCCACAGCATCTGCTTGACTGCGTGTTTACATAGGCGTTTGTGCTCGAAAATGGCCATGTAAAAACGTAGCCAGTTAAATTCTGTGGCCCGTCAGCAATCGCTGTCTTTCCAGCACCATTCTCCGCGGAGGAACTGAACTGAACTGAACAGAACAAAACATTTTGTCAACAGGGCATCCAGCCCATTACATATTGTGTGGCCCGCCTGTGGTTCATCAAAACAACCATGCACCTATCCATCCATCCATTCACCCACCTACCTATCTATCCACCGACTCACCCACTCTTCCATTTATCTATCCACCCATCCATCCTTCCATCCATCTATTCATCCGTCCATCCATCCATCCTTTACTCCCTCCGTTTTCCAAATGTCCATTCTATCTTTGATTCATCAGGTCTTTACAGCAAGCACGAACACTCGCTCGGACGTGTCTGAAAGTGTTCATGTTCGTATTGTTTTTCAACGTGTTTTCTGATGCATCATTTTCTCAACGGTCGACATATGAATGGCCATATCTTCAGATTCATTTTGTAATTAACCCGTTTCATACACCCAGTACAATAACGGAATATTCATTTAACAGAATCATTAAATTATTCAAAACACTATGAACTTGGTTTCGTAAATGCTATGGTGTTGTGGCTTACCTCCATCTATATGTCACGCCGCCAAATTCAAAATAATCAAGCGTCGATTCGTGCCCCGTTTATTCCATCTATCCATTTTCCTACTCATTAATCCACTCATCCGCCCACCCATCCATTCATCCATGCACCTATCCACCCATTCCTGTTAAGCATTCATCGTCCGTTTATCTATCCATCCATCCAAACATGCATCCATCTGTCCATCTATCTTATTTCCAGCCATCTCTTTACTCGTCCATCAATCTCCACATTCATCAAATTTTTTCAGGGGGCAACGTATCCATCCATTGAGTCATTTCTCCTTTGGTTTATTTCACAAGAATGATAACTGAACAATAAAGCCGTGAGATGAGGCACTTAACTGTGTGCCCAAGCTTGATGATCCGGGAAACATAATTATTGACACTTGCTTGTTCTGGCGACAGTTTGAAAGAATTCATCAGGCATGTTGAAGATTTGCTTTCACAGGAGCCATAAATGTGGTCTCAAAAACATTCATTTTTCACATTTTCTCAATTTTCTCCCACGTTATTGAGAATGGCGACCTTAGCTACAAGTGGTATATAGGTCAAAGCAAGCCCTATCTTGAAGGTCACCTGAAGGTCAAGGTCATGCAAAGGTCAAGGTCAAGCATGTGAGTCGTATGGGCTTTGCCCTTCTTGTTTCCCAAGGAATCTGGGTTGGAGCACGGATTACTGGTGGTGTTTGGACGTTGTGGAAGAGTGGACGTTTTGGTCAAGGTCTAGTAAGGCAATCGTATCTCTCTGGTCTTTGGGGTTGGTCTCTCTGGTTCGAGTCGTGAGCTGTCGCCGTCACTGCGACACTTTGACTTTGTCTATGGTTGATGGCCTGGTCGTCGTCGTAATAGCGATAGGGAGCTTTAAGAGGCGAGTGACGTCATCACAGTCGCGGTTCTACCCGTGAGTGCGAGTGGGTTCGTTAAGTGGCTGTGTCGTTTGATTAGCCGCCGACGCGCGGGGTTCTTTCTTGAGGCGAGAAGAGTCGGTGTTCTTTTATCCTGAAGTCGGAACTGTCTTTTCATGTACTTGTATCAAGCCCGTTTCTGTAGAGAGCGGTCACGTGATCATTTGAAGCAAGTCTTAGAAGTCCTCCATCCTTTTGTGGGTGTGGGGGTTTTGCGTGATTGTGTGAGAGATTTTGGCCATTGCAATTATTGTTCTCATTGTTACTAACATTGGGGGTTTTGGGGTTGTGTTTATTGCTTGATTTCTGTAAATTAAATTTCTTGTTTGACATTTCTTCTGCCCCAGTGTCCTTATTTACTTGCTTGGTTATTGATATGTTTATTTGTGTCTCCAGTGGGTGTGGTAATTAGGTTTTGTTTGAAAACCTCTATAGTAATTGGTCTATTGTTTACCGTTATTTATTTACTATAGTGTTAACCACGACACTCCTCTTCCTCCTCCCTCCTCCTCTTTCTTTTCCCTCTACTCTGTCTGTCTGTCTGACTGACTGTCTGTGTCTGTCTGCCTGCCTGCCTGCCTGTCTGCCTGCCTGTCTGTCTGTCTTTTTCTGTCTGTATGTCTCTCTGTCTCTGTGTCTCTGTCTCTCTGTCTCTGTCTCACTCTCTATCCCTCCCCCCCTCTCTCTCTCTCTCTCTCTTTCTCTCTCTCTCTCTCTCTCTTCCTCTATCTACCTCACTCCATCGCTCTTCTTCTCTCTTGTTCGTTCGTTTGTTTCATCAATTCTAGACAGCGTCTGCTATCACCTGTTAGACGCTTCTTTTTTTCATATGGAATTCATTGACTTGAGAGCTCCAGGGGCTTTGTTTAATGATATTATTGTATCGGGGGTATTTCCTAAATTTTGGTGTGAAGCTATAATTCATCCTGAGCATAAAGTGAGAGCTATGGTTCTCCAGGTAACTGTCGTGGGATAGCGCTGACCAATGTGTTGAGCAAAGCTTTTGTACACATATTTACACATACCGAACAAAAGGCTAATGACGTGCGTACAAGATAATGGATTACAAAGGGAGAAGCAGCTTGGGTGTAGACGTGGTTATTCTACGACAGATACTATTGTTGTTTTGTATGGTATGATACAGAAGCTTCTGATCAGAATCAGATCATTTTTGTGTATTTTATTGCTATGAAGAAGGCCTTTGACACGGTGAATCGCCAGGTTTTGTGGGACAACCTTCGACGATACGGTGTGCAAGGGAGATTATTCAGTATTCTCCAAGCAATGTACGAGTCAGCACAATACTGCGTTCGCGGAGCCCAGGGGCAGTTGCAGTTCTATGAGAGTTTTATGGGGTTGAAAAAGGGTTGCGAAATTAGTTCTTCTTTGTCCACAATTTAAATACATTTTTATGAAACGCCAAACATGGTGGTCAACGCATGCCTAATACACCGAATTTGTGTATACTGCTTTTTGCAGATGATGTAGTTATCTGAGACACTGCAATGGGATTTCAAAACCAGTTGAACTTTTTGAAAAGATCTTCCGACAAATTGGGTCACACTATCAACGTCATAGCTTCTCACGAAACCTGGCATTTTAGTGAAGATGAACTCGAAGTAGTGAATGAATACACATACCTAGAGATTATGATAACTCCAAAACTGTACGCGTATCACTCAATCTGACCTAGCTTGCAGGGCAAATCTGCCCCCCCCCTCTCTCTCTCTCTCTCTCTCTCTCTCTCTCTCTCTCTCTCTCTCTCTCTCTATCTCTGACTCTCGGGCTGTACGTCGTCGAGAGCGGACGCGCGCGGAGTAGCTCCGGCAGTTTGTGTATTTCATCGGTCTTGTGACTCTACACAGTTGTTCAGTGGACTTATTCTGCAAGCCTTTGATACAACGACAGAAACAATGTGAGTTTTCGGACGTTTGAAAGTTTCTCTTGCCATTTCTTGGTTGGTTTTGTAGTCTCGAGAGTATCGATGTGAGCGGCGATGTACCAACGAAAGCGGATTAGCCTCCAGGCCGTTCATGATTTCGTCGTAATTTGACTGTACTTCGTTACTCAGAGGAAATAGTTCTACAAACCTTCAACATAAGGGCAGAGGTAATGTGAGTTTTCGTGCATGTGAGTGCATTTTCGACAGTTACATAGTTTTGTACTTATAAGTGTGCTTCAGAGTGAACAGTGCTCACGCGGAGGGCAGCCATGGGTGTTGACATAACTGTTTATCGGTTGCGTGTAGGACGCTTCTGTGGCTGTTTGAAACAGCGGAGCCCTCGTATTCGCGTGACTCGCTACAACCCTACATCGAAATGGGATGCCTTCACTGACTTTTCCGCGCGGATGATCATTTGCACGATAGCCCTCTGTGCTGCTGTAGGCTATGCATACTGCTGGCAGTTTGTTTTGTCATCAGACTGCGTCCGAGGATTGCACGCTGCAATGATGGGGGGTCATGTCTACCCGTTGTCTGTACCCTACACGGTGGCTGCAAAGTCTACTGAGGTGGCTTATGACTTCGACCGCATGCTCATCATGCTGCTCGGTTGGAATGTGGAGTTAAACCCAGGACCTGCTGAATTGGAAGACATTCAGAGACTCATGAAAGAACAGACGGAAGAGCTGAGACAATCTCTGTCAGAGGAACTATCGATGAAAATGACAGCACAGCTAGACAGAATGAATGAGAACATCAGTATTGTAGTGGAGAAGTTGACAAAGCTTGAATCAGAAATGTCTGCAATCAACGCAAAATTGAGAATTCAGCATGAAGAAATCGAAAGAATTGATATGAATCTTGACGACCATGAATTGCGCATGCAGGAATTGGAGGGCAAGCTTGAACAGCAAGAAGCTTACAGTCGCCGCGATAACGTGCTGCTTCACGGTGTGACGGAGGAGAACGAGGAACACGGGACGCACGAAGATTGCGTGGCAAAATTCGTCGACACAGTCAACGAAGTGCTCCCATTCCCCCTCCAAGCGAGCGACGTTGCACGAGCACACCGCATAGGAAAGCGTTCCGCAGGGAAGACAAGGCCGCTTATTGCCCGCCTGCTGAGATCTACAGACAAGCTGGCTATTCTCCAGAAAAGACAGGAGCTTAAACAAAAGAAGATCGGCGTTTCCAGCGACTTGACAGCAAGACAACGGGAACAGATCAACCAAGCAAAGGAGGAAGGCTACTTCGCCTACTTCAGGAGCGGGGTTCTGCACAGAGAAATCAGGCACCGCCAGCCCACGAATCACCGGCCGAACACGCGGTCCTACGCGAGGGCGGCAAGCGGTGGAGGGAGCAGCTAGCGGTCCGGCCCGGCCCCGTCAGCGGACAGCCAAGATGCACGAGGTAACCACCCATCTCCTATGACCCCAGCTACCCTCAGATTTCTGTCATGGAATGTAGATGGACTCTTAACTAAATTTGAGGATCCAGACTTTCCGTCGTACTTGCAGAGTTTTTCTTTTGTTTGTCTGTGCGAAACCTTTGTTGATACAATTGATATGTCTAGAGATTTTCATGATTTTGTGGTTCACATTCTGCCTGCTAAAAAATTGTCAATACGTGGTCGGAGATCAGGTGGTATTATCTGCCTTATACATAACAGTGTCAGTAAATATTTTCTGCGTTTGGAGTGCAGATATGATATCATGGTTTTCAAGATAAGCAAAGTTTTGTTCAATTTAGATAGAGATATTCTGATGTTCAACGTCTATGTGCCACCTGCAGGCTCACCTTACTATGGTCTTAGTGAAGATGCAAATGGTATTGATGCCTTGAACAGATGCATTTCTGAGATGTTGGCAGTACATGGTAATGTTGGAATAATTCTATGTGGAGACTTTAATGCCAGAACAGGAACTAGAGCAAGCAACAACAACGGTGATTTGGGTGATATGAGGACGAACATAACAAAGAATGTCCGTTACTCTGACGATGAAAATATTAATGATTTTGGAAAGACCCTCTTTTCCCTATGTCTAGCCTTTGAACTGACAATTCTTAATGGTTTTATTGATAAGCAGCGCTCATCAAAATATACGTTTGTTGCCTATAATGGAAGCAGTGTCATAGATTATTTCATTGTCTCAGAGGACGTGCTTGCCTTGTGTCATACATTCAGAGTTGTGAACACTATTTTATCACCACATATGTGTCTTGAGCTTGAGTTGATAGCTCAAAACGGTTTCCACAGGTCACGACTTGTTCCTTTAGACAGTATACCTCAGATGAAGATAGTTTGGGACAATGACTTTTCTGGCGTGTATGTATCTAATTTGCTTGAGAAGCTACCAGCTATAGAAAATGTGACTGGTGGAGGGTTCGATGTCAATGAAGCAGCCAGTCTGTTAACTGATGCTCTTGTAAGTGCCGCTAATTTTCTTAAGAAAACCTTTAGATATAACTTTTCTTCGGGTAGAAACCGTTGGTTTGACAAAGAATGCTACATTATCAGAAGAAAAGTAAGAAATTTCCTGCGGAAATATCAGCTGAGTCATTCTAGGGAAGACAGAGAAAATTATATACAAGAAAGAAAGAAATACAAGCAGTTGTTAAGATGTAAGAAAACTAATTACCAACATAAAGTGACTACTCTAATCTCGACACATCTACGTGATCCCAAAATATTTTGGAGACAGATAAAGGCTCTAGACAGAAGATACAGAGCTCCCTCTGGTATCGATTCTTGTGTCTGGATGGATCACTTTAAGACCATTTATGAGACTCCAAATGATGAAAATGTAATGGCAGGGGAGACTACTGCACTGCTCTATAACGGAAACAATGAATTGCTTGATGCAGAGATAACTTCTTCAGAGATAGTTGATGCTATAGATAGCCTCAGACCAGGGAAGGCTTCTGGGGGGGACAACATTCTGGCCGAAATGCTAAAGTGTGCTTCAAGGATACTTCTGCCATTCTTACAGAAATTGTTTAATCGTATTTTCGAAAATTCTGATTTCCCTGAGCAGTGGGCACACTCAGTTATCGTCCCTCTACACAAGTCGGGCCCAGTTAATGATCCGGATAATTATAGAGGGATTTCTTTAACAAGTACTCTTAGTAAAGTGTTCATTCATATATTGAATAAGCGTTTGCAGATGTGGGCAGATGACAATGAGATAATAGGTGAAGAACAGGCTGGATTCCGTAAAGGTTACTCAACTATAGATAATGCATTTGTTATGCATAGCATCGTGCAACGATATCTGCAGAAGCACAGGAAGCTTTATGCTGTTTTTGTTGATTTCAAGAAAGCATTTGACAGTGTTAATCGGGAAGCCTTGTGGACTATTCTTGAACAAAATGGGATTTTTGGGAAAATGGGGAGGATGTTGAGGTCTGTATACAAAACGGTAAAATGTTGTGTAAAATGTGACGGAATGACATCAGATTTCTTTGAGGCTCACATGGGATTGAAGCAGGGCTGCAAAATGAGTCCATTACTTTTTTCTTACCTGATGACGTCACTGACTAAGGAGATTGTAGAACATGGAAAGCATGGAGTTCAGGCAATGGCGAATGGTCCCGATATATTTCTGCTCCTTTTTGCTGATGACATTGTTCTCCTTTCTGATACTGTTACGGGTTTGCAGAACCAAATAGACAATTTAAATAAAGCAACTAAGAGGTTAGGATTAAGAGTGAATTATATAAAAACTAAGGTCATGTCATTTCGTTTGGGTGGACATTTGGCAAAGGGTGAAGAATGGCATCTGGATGGCCAGAAACTTGAAGTTGTATCTGAATACAGATATCTTGGCATTGTGTTGTCTACGAAATTGAGCACGAACTCAACACTGTCTGATCTTGTTTGTAGAGGAAGGGCTGCAGCATTCAGGATTGTCAAGATTTTCAGAAGATTTGTACATGTAACTCCAGAAGTAATCTTTAGAGTACTGGATGCACAAATACAACCTATACTATTATATGGCTCTGAAATATGGGGATTAGACGATTGACAGTTGATTGAAGGTGTACATCTACTTCTGTTGAAACAGTTTCTGAATGTTAGTATAAGAACACCCAATGCTATGGTCTATGGCGATACAGGGAGATATCCTTTGTACATTATTGCTGTCATAAGATCCATTAGATATTGGTTAAAAATCTTGAAAATGGATGATAGCAGATTCCCGAAAATGATGTATAAATCAATGTTGAGAAACACTGATAATAATAATTGGGCTTCAAAGGTTCGGACTCTCTTACTGGAAAATGGGCTTGAAAATGCATGGGTGACCCAAGAGGTGGTGAATGAACGCACCTTTTTACAAACGCTCAGAGAAAAATTGATAAAAAGGTTTATTGTAGGTTGGGAAGCTGATGTGAATAGAAGTATCCGTTTTAGGCAATACAGGGAGTATAAAGCAATCTTTGGAATTGAAACGTATTTGCACACCCTGAACAGAAAAGTCTTCAGAGATACTTGGATACGTTTTCGCCTGGGCATTAGTGAACTAACAGTACACAGACAGAGATATTGTACAGAAAATTACGAAATCTTATGTCCAGCATGTCACGAGAGAGATGAAGATGAGCAGCATTTTGTTCTGTACTGTCCGGCTTACGAAGACATCCGAATGAAGTTTGTAGTACCATATGTACAAAGTAACATTACTGAACCACTTGTGCAGCTGTTTTCTGCAAAAGAGCCATGTATTATACGTGCCGTGAGTACTTATCTGTACTATGCGTTTAAAAGAAGAGCAGAATCTGTTGAGTCTGCTGAGAGTAATTCATTCTTCGTCTAATATGTGCAGTATACTACTTAAGAGGAGCCTCCAGATTATTTATCGTAAAATGCATTGTGCTCTCGCATTAGTTACTTATCTACATTAATTATTTTGGCAATATAATGTTTTGTATCCAATTGTAATGGGCCAAAGGCCTACACAATAAACTGTTTTGTTGTTTGTTGTTGTTGTCTCTCTCTCTCTCTCTCTCTCTCTCTCTCTCTCTCTCTTTCATAAAAGGAACTTTAAAGATAGCATCACATGTACCTACAAATGTGTATATCAAACTGTTTGACGCATAAATTCAACAGATTTATAAATGGTAAATGAAGCCGAAATATGGGTGGGGTGTGAGTGATTGTGGAGGAATAGAAAATGTTCATTTGTAAGCAATCAAATCGTTTTTTAATATGCTCTCTCGAACTCCCAACTTAATGTACTAGGCTGATACTGGACTCTTTCCTATATACATAAAAGTCACTCTAAGGATTATCAAGTATTGGTTAAAGATGTTGCGATTGAACAGTGATAAACTACCAAAGAAACTGCCTCATATGATGTGTAACCAGCCCCCACATTACACTGCATGGGGCACGATGATACTGGCAACATACAATTATGAAAATGTTTGGTTGAATCAGTGTGTTGAAATGAGCGTGTCATTGTAAAGAACCTGAGGGTTAAAATGATTAAGTCTTTTATATCACCATGGAAAATGATATAGATAATAGTAATCTATTCTTTTATGAAATTAAAGGTGCGTGTGCTGTTGAAAATTAATTGGATAGTATAGATAATAAATTGCTCAGGGGCGTGTTGGTTCGTTATAGGTTGGGCGTTACAGACTCGTACATTCATAACGATATGTAACACATTCGTGTGAAATACTGTGTTATTATGTAGACAGTGGATAAGAATGAACCTCACTTTTTGTTGAAATGTCCAGCACTGCAGGATCTACGAGAAATATATCTGTTCCCACATATTTCACCCAATGAAAACTGTCTCAAAACCCTTTTGAGTAACGACTGCAAGAGGGTTAGCAGAGCCACGGGTATATTTTGACATAAAGCATTCCAACGTAGATCGTGTGCTGAAAACTCACCAGAACGCAAGGACTCATATATTGATGGCTAAACAATGTATAAATCTAATTTGTTATTCTATTCAATGTTACAGATATCCATCTGCTTCAGTTACATACGTCATGCAAAATATGTAGTTGAAATAGGCTGCAGGCCTATTCAATAACCTATTCGTTCGTTCTTCTATTTCACTCGATTGCTCCTCTCACTCTCTCTCTCTCTCTATCTCTCTCTCTATCGCTCTCTCTCTCTCTCTTTCTCTCTCTCTCTCTCTTTCTCTCTCTCTCTCTTTCTCTCTCTTTCTCTCTCTTTCTCTCTCTAGAGAGTCGATCGGTGCACGCGGTGGAGAGCGGACGCAAACCGAGTAGCTCCGTCAGGCAGCGCAGTTTCGTCGTTACTGTGTGAGTTACAGCTGTTCAAAGAACTCTTGTGACAAGCTTGAGACTTGACAACGACAGTGATGTGAGTTTTTTTGCATTTATATGAACTCTCCTTTTGTTATTTAACCGAAAGGTTTTGCCGGTAGGATTCTGAACAGAGTGAACTGTACTCAGGCATAGGGCAGCCAGCCATGGGTGTGGACGTTACTGTGTACCGGTTGCGAATAGGTCGCTTTTGCGCCTGCTTGAAACCACGTAGCCCTCGGGTGCGCGAGAACCACTACAATCCTGAAGCCAATTGGGATGTGTACACGGATTTCTCTGCGCGACTCATCATCTGCACGATTGCCTTGTATGCTATAGTAGGCTATGCGTACTGCTGGCAGGCCATTTTGTCATCTGACTGCATTCGAGGTTTGCGGGGTGCGATGATAGGGAGTCACGTCTGCCTGTTGACTGAGACCCACGCAATGACCACAAAATCTACGGATGTCTCATATGAGTTTGACCGCATGGGCATTATGCTTCTAGGGTGGAATATTGAGTTGAACCCAGGACCTGTGGAACTTGAGGACATTGCAAAGCTGTTGAAGACACAACATGAGGAGCTGAGAGAATCTCTTAGAAAAGAACTAGCAGAGATGATGACCGAAAAGCTTCAGAAAGTGAATGACAACATCAGTACAGTAGTACAGAAGATTACCCAGGTTGAGATAGAAATAGCAGAAATGAACAGAAAACTGAATGATCAGAAAGAAGAAATGGAAAGAATAGAAATGAATCAGGACGAATTGGAGATGCGCATGCAGGAACTTGAAATCAAAGTTGAACAGCAGGACGCCTACAGTCGCCGCGATAATCTACTGCTTCACGGCGTGCCTGAAGAAACTGAGGAAATTGGGAGGCACGAAGATTGCGTGGCAAAGTTCGTCAACATAGTGAACGAAGTGCTCCCCTCTGCCCTACAAACGTGCGACATCGTGCGTGCACACCGCCTAGGAAAGCGTGCAGCAGGAAAAGCAAGACCTCTCATCGCTCGCTTGCTACGATCTACCGATAAACTGGCCATTCTACAGAAAAGAAAGGAGCTGAAAGCAAAGAAGATTGGTGTGTCTAGCGACCTGACAATAAAGCAGCGCCAAGAGATGCATCAAGCGAAAGAGGAAGGATACTTCGCCTACTTCAAAGGCGGAGTTCTCCACAGGGAAGATAGACACCACCAACCCACCGACCATCGGCCGAACACTCGGTCCTATGCAAGAGCAGCCAGCAGCGGAAGGAGCAGCTAGCGGTGCGGCCCGGCCCCGACTACTACCAGTCAAGATGCGAGAGGTAATGACCCACCTCCTATACCTCCAGCTAATTTTAAATTCCTGTCAGG
>JAWQFJ010005272.1:0-17500 GCA_034096865.1 Theodoxus fluviatilis
GAGGAGGAGGAAGAGGAGGAGGAGCAGAGGAGGAGGAGGAGGAGGAGGAGGAGGAGGAGGAGGAGGAGGAGGAGGAGGAGGAGGAGGAGGAGGAGAAGGAGGAGGAGGAGGAGGAGGAGGAGGAGGAGGATTGAGGAGGATTGAGGAGGATTGAGGATTGAGGAGGATTGAGGATTGAGGAGGATTGAGGATTGAGGAGGATTGAGGATTGAGGAGGATGAGGCAGATGAGGAGGATTGAGGATTGAGGAGGATTGAGGTTTGAGGAGGATTGAGGATTGAGGAGGAGGATTGAGGAGGATTGAGGAGGAGGAGGAGGAGGAGGATTGAGGAGGATTGAGGATTGAGGAGGAGGAGGAGGAGGATAAGGAGGAGGAGGAGGATAAGGAGGAGGAGGAGGAGGAGGAGGAGGAAGAGGAGGAGGAGGAGGAGGAGGAGGAGGAGGAGGAGGAGGAGGAGGAGGAGGAGGAGGAGGAGGAGGAGGAGGAGGAGGAGGAGGAGGAGGAGGAGAGAAGGAGGAGGAGGAGGAGGAGGAGGAGGAGGGGGAGGAGGAAGAGGAGGAGGAGGATGGAGGAGGAGGAGGATGGAGGAGGAGGAGGAGAAGGAGGAGGAGAAGGAGGAGGAGGAGGAGGAGGGGTGTGTGGGAGGAAGGGTGTGTGGAAGGAGGAGGAGGGGTGTGTGGGAGGAGAAGGAGGGGTGTGTGGAAGGAGGAGGAGGGGTGTGTGGGAAGAGGAGGAGGGGTGTGTGAGAGGAGGAGGAGAGGTGGATTGGAGGAGAAGGAGGAGGCAAAGGGAGGAGTAGGAAACAAAGGGATGCGGGGAAGGCAAAGGGAGGAGTGGGAGGCAAAGGGAGGAGGAAAAGGCAAAGGGAGGAGGAAAAGGCAAAGGAAGGAGGAGAAGGCAAAGGGAGGAAGGGGAGGCAATTGGAAGAGGTGGAGGCAAATGGAGGAGAGGAAGACAAAGGGAGGAGAGGAAGGCAAAAGGAGGCGGGGAAGGCAAAGGGAGGAGGGGAAGACAAAGGGAGGAGGAAAAGGCAAAGGAAGGAAGGGAAGGCAAAGGAAGGAGGAAAAGGCAAAGGAAGGA
The DNA here is from genome assembly GCA_034096865.1 of Theodoxus fluviatilis. Lineage (NCBI taxonomy): Eukaryota > Metazoa > Mollusca > Gastropoda > Cycloneritida > Neritidae > Theodoxus > Theodoxus fluviatilis. The sequence goes on from JAWQFJ010005272.1 coordinate 1,082, forward strand.
GGGGAAGGCAAAAGGAGGAGGAGGAGGCAAAGGGAGGAGGGGAAGGCAAAGGGAGGAGGGGAAGGCAAAGGGAGGAGGGGAAGGCAAAGGGAGGAGGGGAAGGCAAAGGAGGAGGGAAAGGCAAAGGGGGAGGAGTATTGCATTGCTGTCTAGGACTACATGCACACAAGGAATACACGTTGACGCCCATCACATGGCCTGGTGGAGGTCTCCCTTGATGCACATACTTATAGTTTCTTTCACTTCAGAACAAGACTCGTTGCGTCTGAAGGAAATGTTTAAAAAAACATGTTTCCTAATTTTATGTGTTCTTTTTTCATCGGTCTTCGTTGTAAACTTTACCTGTCTTCGTTTTAACTAGAACCCAAGATTTGAGCCTTATTGCTGTCCAGGTTTAAGGAACTTCGTTAACATCGTTGAAAGATTGTCCTTTTGGAAGTGGGGGATGGAGTGTGGTTGTGAGGCGGGTGGGGTGTTGTTGTAAGGGGTTGCTTCCGCAATACCCCATTTTTTCCATCCATGATTCTGCGGTGAGCATGAGGATTAATATCACACACACACACACACACACACACACACACACTTTCTCTCTCTCTATATATATATATTATATATATATCTCTCCAAAAGAGAGCACTTCTCTTTTTCTCGTGTATATTAACACTGTGGCTAAATACCTATGTTCGAGAGCACGGGAAGCGTGGGGTCCAGATGATACCAGGCGCGACCGAACTGTTTGCCTTATTCTTTGCTGACGATGTTGCTCTGCTATCCTCTACAGCAACTGGGTTGCAGAATCAAATAGACTCTCTTGCATGTGTATCGAAAACCCTTGACCTTCAAGTTAACAATGACAAGACTAAAGTGATGATTTTTAGACGGGGCGGGCACTTAGCAGTAGGTGAAAAATGGTATCTAAATCAGAAGAGAAGAACGAACGAACGAACGAACGAACGAATGATTTATTGAATAGGCCTCCAGCCTATTTCAATTACATAGTTTGCATATACATACATAAAGGCAGGTGGATATCCGCAACAATGTACAGATTATCAAGTTAGCCATCAAGATAAAATTCATTGGATTCCGGTAAGTTTTCAGCACACATTCTACGTTGAAATGCTTTATATAAGAATATACTCGTGGCTCTGCTAACCTTCTCGCTGTAATTACTCAGAAGCGTTTTCAGACAGTTTTCATTGAGTGAAATATGTGGAAGCAGATACCTTTCTCGTAGGTCCTGCAGTGCAGGACATTCCAACAAGAAATGAGATTCATTCTCATCAGTTTCTCTACACAACGGACAAAGCGTTTCACACGAATGTGTTACATATCTTTGTTTATGCACGTACAAATCTGTAATGCCCATCCTAAATCGAACCAAGACGTCTCTAAACACCTTCTTATCGATACTATACAAGTAATTTTCAACAGCACACTCACCTTTAATTTCTTTATAGAAAAAATATCTATTACTGTTATTTAGATCATATTTCCATCGTGAGATAAAAGACTCAATCATTCTATCCCTCAGGTTCTTTACAAAGACACGCTCGTTTTCAACGCACTGATTCAACCAAACATTTTCGTAATTGAATGTTGCCAACACATCCTTTTTCTTCGTAGCCCATGTAATGTAGTGTGGTGGCTGGTTACACTTTCCTTGGTAGTCTATCACTATTCATTCGTAAAATCTTCAGCCAATACTTGATACTCCTTAGAGTGGCATTAATGTACAAAGGAAAGCGTCCGGTATCACCGTAGCACATTAAATTGGGGGTTCGAGACGATACATTCAAAAATGACTTAATTGCTTGCAAGTGAACACTTTCAATACCTCCACAATCATTGACCCCCCATATTTCGGCTCCATATAATAAGATCTGTTGAATCTGTGCGTCAAACAGTTTGAAATACACATTAGGAGGTACATGAGATACTTTCTTTAAGGTTCTGTTCATGATAGAGAGGGCAGACTGTCGCGTGCCACCCCGATTTTTTTTTAAGGTTAAAAATGTCTAGGAACCAAATTTGTCACTTATGCTACGAAGCATTAGTTCAAATTAAGTGGATGGTGGAGGCTTTTCTCTAAAAAGTCTCTTTGCCACACTGCTGACATACAAACATGAATGAACAGACACTTGAAGCGGACACTGAGGCGGAAGGGTTAAATTCAAACAATAGAATTTATTGATACAATCCAACATAAATAATAACCAATGAGCAAACAACCAATATGCAAACCAATTCAAATCCAACAGCAAACAATATGCAAAACAGTTAAGTTAAATCCCAACCCCAAACAAATATTTCTACAATAACAATTTTAGACAAACAATCTGCGCAGTACAATTACACCACAATACAAGTAATGTGAGCTTCAATGGGGGAAAACTACTGGCTTCAAACAAGCGCAGGTTCCCAGTAAGCGTGTGACAGGAATACACAAAAAGGACAATTTACCTTCACAGGTTCAAATACAAACTCTACAAAAACAGTGCGGCTCAGACAAAGGGGAAAAACCAAGTGCTCCCGGCCAAGGGACGCTTCCACCTACATGCCTATGAAAGACCGACACCTAAGCTCCGCCCTCCCGGGTCAGAGTACAAAAGATCAACGAATCAGAGAGAACGCCATCTCTCTTTCATCCAAACTCCGCCCAACTGGGTCGGAGTGCAAAAGATCAGAGACCCGAAAGACCGCCACTCTCTCTAGATCAAAGACTCGCTCTAAAAAGAGACCGACCGTGGTCTCATTCATCGAAATTCAATAACGCCAAAACTTCGCTCTAACTAAAAGGGACAATCGTGCCCTCATACAATGAATTTCGAACTCTACTAAATTCCGAATGACAAAGACTGAAGCTATCATCATGTTGAACTTTTCTTCACAAATCCAAAACTACGCCCTTTCGGGTATGAGGATCTAAATTCTTCACAAATCCAAAACTACGCCCTTTAAAAGGGATTTCCGTTTCAAGGCTATAAAAAACACGTACCACCTCACGCGTTCGTCTAAATGACAAAGACCGAACAAAACATCCTGTTTCCCTCCACGCCCGAGACACACCGCACCTTTAGCGTTAAACACAGCGCAAATTTACCTTCAGGACCCAAATACGAAATGACTTCTCAAGATGGAAGAATTACCCATTTCCGACATGAAGAAAACGATGTCAATCAATACCGAATCCGAATGAGAATGAATAAGTTTGTCTTACCAGATTGCTGGGAAAAGTCCCCTCTCACGGAACTGTCCAGACGAAGGTGTCCTCTCACGGGGAGGGGCCGCTATTGCGGAGGGCCGCTGTTGCGGGAATTTTTTGGTAACAAAAGTTCTTAAGACAATTTTGATTCTTATGTCCTAAAACGACAAAAAAACCATAACATTTTTGTTACATTTTTTTTTAACTTAGAAATTTTTTCGTTTTTTTTTTCTATTGCGGGGGGCCGCTATTGCGGGATTTTTTCCAAAAAAAAGTAACAAACATTATATGGTTTTTTTGGCGTTTTAGGACAAAAGAAAAAGAAAAAAAAATGGCCTTAAGAATTTTTGACCAAATAAAATCCCGCAATAGCGGCCCCCCGCAATAGAAAAAAAAGCGAAAAAATTTATAAGTTCAAAAAAAAAAGTAACAAAAATTTTATGGTTTTTTAGGCGTTTTAGGACATAAGAATCAAAATTGTCTTAAGAACTTTTGTTACCGAAAATATCCCGCAATAGCGGCCCTCCGCAATAGCGGCCCTCCGCAATAGAGAGCCGACCCCCCTCTCACTAGACACGCAGAGAAGTGTCCACTCTCACTGGACAAAGCAGGAACACTCAAACGCAGGCGGGAGTGCTGGCCATCCCCGCACCCCCAGGAAGAAATAGGGAGGACCTCATACAGGTCGGAAACTGCCCCCACAGACTCCCCAGAAGACACAGAGCTTCCCGCTCTCTGCCCACGCGCAAACGCTCACACTCGCTATGGCGCAAGACACTCCACCACCCCCGGAAGCGAGAAGGCGGACCCAACGGGTCGGAAACTGCACCCCCGAACTCCCAGACGATGATGAAGGCATCCGTAGCCTTTCACAGGCTGACTTCACACATTTCTCACTCAGCAAAACTGCCACTGGGTTGTAGCAGGGAAAACACGTGGCACTTCCAAAGCCACACAGAAAGGTAGCGTCTCCCGACGCTGGCTGCTGACACAGGCGGGTAGTCTGGGCGGGACAGCTGCAGCGTTGTCCTGCTGCAGGATGACGAACAGGCTGGCATTCCTGCGTCAGGGAAGTTGAGGACTGGTACCTCCGTTGGTGTCATGACCTTGGCAGGTCGAAGTGAAGAATGGCCCTCCTCTCCTGGAGGAAAAGCCCCGCCCGGTCCCAAAGCAGACCGTTGAGTAGTGTGCCTCTCCTCGGTGGGAAGAGAAGCGTGGTTGATCTCAGTAGACCATTGAAGAAGGGAAAGCCTCTCCTCGGTGAGAAGAGAAGCGTGGTTGATCTCAGTAGACCATTGAAGAAGGTTGGGACTTATCGCCTCTGCAAGCGGAATGTAAGTCCCCCCTGCAGCACAACTCTGTAGAGAGTCAGAACAGGCTGGGCTAGAACCGCCCCCCTAAGCCTTTCACCTCGGTTCCTTGGCGTAGGCAACTCGAGGGTGCTGCAGGTATCTGCTGCTGGGTGACCCCATGGAGAGACACCCCCAGGCGAGGCAGAGCCGCCTCGACCCGCCTCCTCAGAACCCTTGGGCGAAGGCGATCTGAGAGGGCAGCAGATAGAAACTCGCCCCCCATCGGCTCCCTGTGAGCCGTGTCCAGGTAGAGCCCCGTGGCTCCAGGCATCAGCTCCGGACGCTTGGCGTAGACGATCCGAGCTGTATGCCGAGCTGTTTTCACAGCTAGTCGACTCTCCTTCCCGGCTATCCCTGGCGTGGGGGACACCGGAGGAAATGCGAAGTGACTTGTCCGGCACCGTGGTTCAACACAAGTCTTTTCTGCAGACAGTCCTTACTGCTGCATGACTCACTAAGAGTCCTATTCAGACTAGGATACTTCCTCCTAAGCCTTTAACTCCGCCCGGCCCCCTCCGGCTATCCCTGGCGTGGGACACCGGAGGTGGAGCGGAGTGACTTGTCCTGACGGTGGTAGAAACACAAGTGTCCTTAAACTCCCCGCATTGCCAATGCGCGGAAGTTCCATGACGTAGTCCATCCCATGGCCTCCTGGGATACTAAGAACGACTACGCATGTCCAAACAAACCCCTCAAGACCCCTGGACCATACCCTAGACACCCTGTCCTAGAAGCAGTCAACTCAAATGCACTAACCGAATTCTGAACTCGGCCATGACCTTGCCGACATTCAGAGAAGAACAGAAGCCATCTGTCCCGACAAAGGGTGACGTCACATCCTTACATCAAAGAAGCGTAGCCGCGCCCAGACGGCTGTCTAGACATCGCGTCACCGCTTTCACACATCAAAGACCAAGTGCACTAATAGCAGTAACAAACAGGGGTCAAACACGGTCACTCAGTCATCAAAAGGGTTTGTGCGCTATACAAAGCGCGCAAGGCAAAAACTGACTTAACAAAGATCCAGAGATGCAGCCAAACTCTTACAAGGCATTCTACAACCACTCAAAAATCACCCTATATTGTCGCCCAACATGCGACACAGACTTTGCCTGCAAGCTAGATCAGACTGAGTGACATGCGTACAGAGTTTTGGAGTGAACTTAATCCCAAGGTATTTGTATTCATTCACTACTTCAAGTTCATCATTACCAACATGCCATTTCTCGTGAGAAGCTATGTAACCTCCAGATCGAAAGACGACAACTTTTGTCTTCATGACATTGACAGTGAGACCCAATTTGTCGGAAGATTCTTTTAAAAAGTTCAGCTGGTTTTGTAATCCCATTGCAGTATCTGAGAAAACTACTACATCATCTGCAAAAAGCAGTATGCATAAATCTGGTGTATTAGGCATGAGTTGAACACCATGTTTGGAGTTTTCTGAAACTTCATCTACTAACGAATTAATCATAATTGTGAACAAAAGAGGACTAATTTTGCAACCCTGTTTCAATCCCACAAAACTCTCAAAGAACTGCGACTGCCCCTGTGCTCCGCGAACACAGTATTGTACTGACTCGTACATCGCTTGGAGAATTCTGAGTAATCTCCCTTGCACACCGTGTCGTTGAAGGATGTCCCACAAAACCTGGCGATTTACAGAGTCAAAGGCTTTCTTGAAATCAATAAAACATGCATAAAATTTTCTGTGTCTGTTCAGAAACTTCTGTATCATACCATACAAAACAAAAATATTATCTATCGTAGAATATCCACGTCTGAAACCAGCCTGCTCCTCTCTTTGCAATTCTTTGTCTTCCACCCATTTCATTAATCTTTTGTTCAGTATATGTACAAATGCTTTGCTTAACACACTGGTCAGCGCTATCCCACGATAGTTATCTGGAGAATCATAGCTACCACTTTTGTGCACAGGATAGATAATAGCTTCACACCAAAGTTTAGGAAATACTCCGGATACAAAAATCTCATTAAACAAACGCAAAAGGAAAGGCTGAAGGAGATGTTGTGCACACCGAATCATGTCTCCAATAATCAAGTCAGTCCCTGCGGCCTTCCCTCTTTTTAACTGGGACAATGCAATCAAGACCTCTTCTTCAGATATTGGTGAGTCCAGTACACCATCAGAGTCATAACTGTTCCGAGGAACCAGTGGTAAGTCATTGCTGCCATTTGAGACGGGATTTGTTGCAGAAAAAAGATCTCTAAAGTGTGTATACCAGACATCCAAAGTTATGTTGCTCGTCATGTTTGAACCCACTCTGAGCCGTTTAATTTCTTTCCAAAATTTCGTCGAGTCATGGACATTGGTTGAAAGAGTTTCGCTTACAGAACGTTTAAAAGCACTCTTCTTCTCTCTAATTAACTGCTTATAATCATTCCTACATCTTATATATGCAACTCTTTTTTCATCAGTGTTCTGGCGTAGATATTCACGGAGCTTCTTTCTGGCTCCCCGGGGTTGTGGTCTGGGCCTTACGTCCCGCACAGCAAATGGATGGTGACGCGCAACACATAGCCTCTCCCATCCTGGGGTAGTGATTGCTGCTGCAATGCAGCTCGCTGCACATGCACGCATATGGCCTCTCCTACCCAAATGCTCCTTCAGGAACACCTTCACGTGGTCCCCCTGTTACTCACAAAGCTTCCTGCAGGTGCGACCGAGCACTCGGCGGTATAACCGGGAACTGGGCAGACTGGGCTCATAAGCCTTGGTTGGCAACCAGTCTAGGAGAAGGACAACTCCGACTTCAAACCCGGGCAGATGGAGCTCGTTAGCCTCGTCAGGCAGTTCGTCTAGGAGAGGGAAACTCTGAGGTAAAACCCACCCCTGCGGGCTCGGGGTAAGAATTGACCCACCGCGTCTCCCTGCGCGATTCGTAAGAGGCGAATAAAACTAGGGCTCCGCTGCCTTGTGGATACCTTCGGGAGGAGGAAAGGCTAAGGAGTAAACCCTACACAAATCCGGAGTGAAGCCCCTAAGGCGGTTGGTCGTCAGTCTTGACCTCCTTCCGGCAGCTTCTGCAGCCAGACTGGTGCCAAACGTATCGCTCCGCGTTCCTTTGGACCACACCAGCGAGGCCGAGTGGGGGATTCTGTCGACTGGGCAACCCAGGATCTCCATACACGCTGCCCAGGCTCGCGCCCTGGAGAGGTCACTTCAGTGCCGCTGTTTTACAGTGACAGAAACAACACGGGAGACAGCAGTTACGAGTTCTAAGTCCAGAGTGATTGGCGTGTGCTCGGACGCTACGGGTTGTCTCCAACGGTGGGAGGAACCATCGCAGTTCCACTGGTCAGCTACCGCCCGCCTCAATCCGGGCAGCCCCCGGCCAGATAGGTGCTGACCCGCCACAGTCTGCCTGCTTCATTGGGTGCTTGGAGCTTAGGCAAAACTGACAAGCAGACTGTAAAACCCCTGCACCAGGCAAAAAACAAAGAAGCAAAAAAACATGTATCCTGCGAATGGCAAGCTGGAACGTCAGGACAATGTGCCCTGGCCTCTCCGACGAGCGCATTGGCAAAGCCGCAACATCACTGGCCCGCCTCGGAAAGCGTGTCTGGGACAACTCCATGCTGACGACAAACACCAAGATGAAAGTCTACCAGGCCTGTGTTCTCAGCACGCTCCTTTACGGAAGCGAAGCGTGGACCCTGTATTCCCGCCAAGAACGCCGGCTCAACACCTTTCACATGCGTTGCCTCAGAAGGATCCTGGGCATCAGCTGGCATGACCGCATCCCCAACAAGGACGTACTGGCGCAAGCAGGTATTCCCAGCATGTTCGCCATGCTCAGCCAGAGACGACTTAGATGGCTGGGTCACGTCAGCAGGATGGATGACGGCCGAATACCCAAAGATGTGCTGTACTGCGAGCTCGCCACGGGATCCAGACCTGCAGGAAGACCTCTCCTCCGCTACAAGGACGTTTGTAAACGTGATATGACGGCGGGAGGCATCAACCCAGCAGACTGGGAAACGGTGGCCGCTGACCGCAACAGCTGGAGACACGCCGTCAAGACTGGCATCCAGGCCAGCGAGAGGAGGAGACGGGAGCAGTGGGAGGAGAGGAGAGAACGCAGACGACAGAGGATAGCGTCGGCATCCACAGAGCCGCGCCAAGACTTCACTTGCGACAAGTGCAACAGAGCATGCGGCTCAAGGATCGGGCTCTACAGCCACAGAGTACGCTGCCTCTCAACCCCGGACTGACCAAACCTGGCGCACACCCCATAGTCTCACGAGACTGACGGATGCCAACAACATTTGTTAATAAAGCAACGATGAGAGAGAGAGAGAGAGAGAGAGAGAGAGAGAGAGAGAGAGAGAGAGAGAGAGAGAGAGAGAGAGAGAGAGAATATCTATATGATAATTAAAAGGACCCTAATAAATTGACCCTGTTCTGATGACCCCTGGTGGCTGCTATGGCTGCTTGGGGCTGTCCCATGGTTGAACGATTGTTGCAGGCCCCATACGCACAGCAGTCAGGGGTGTCAGCTGATGCGGGGGCCGTCGGACGGTTCTTGCTGTCTGTTACACTCAGCCCTAAGACTCCTTGAGGAATCGCACACATACTAGACCCGGGATCTTGATTTTTGGTCCAAACCATCTTTCTCCATCCACGTGACAGTTCTTTGTTGCAAGTCAATGCGTTTCACCTCTCCCAAAGTACAGTAGCCATAGCGTTTGCTCAGCTGTGCGAGTGAAAACTCATTTGCAACATCTATGCAGAGGGGCATTAATGCTGTTGTGTAAAGCAAAAAAGAAAGAAAGAAAAAACAAATGTACACTTCTGATCTTTGGTAAGTTATTCTTGTCTCATCCCATATCTACACCCCTACTCCCAACTTGGTAATCTCATCCCAACCCCAACCCAACCCACACCTCACCCCAAACCCAAACCCAACCCACACCCCACCCCAACCCAACCCACATCTCACCGCCACCCCCATGTCCCATCCCATTGACTCACAAAGTAAATCGAACCCTAGTTAATATGCTGTTTTGTGTCTCTGCAGCCACTGGTTGCTTCGACACCTGCTGTGCACGTACTAATTTCATACAGGTCGACCAATACACACACTTGTTTACCACGGTTGAGTCGGACGGTGCAGAATCGTTGATGTTTCGATGATTCTGCGAAACAGCTTCCCTCACTTTTCCAAGACTGGTGAAATGCTCAGGCCCGCGACGTTTTGTTTAAGTGCGCCACTCTGCTTTCAAATCTAAAGTGAAGCGAATTCAGTTCCAGTCCAGGTCTTGTAGTTTAACTTCCACCCTCGTTTAAAAAAATAAATAAATGTTTACAGTTGTCTTTGAGATTCACCCACTTTTCCCATATTTGAATCTCGTTTACCCTAGACAGGTCATACTTGATGCTGTCTTTCTATCTCCATGTTTCTAGTTGTGTTGTACACACACTAGCATGAGTCAATCTTTGCTCGGCAGGTAGTAAATGCTTACCTCTCCCTGGACGCATTAAACTTCAACAAATGAAAGACAATCAAAGCACTTTTTTCAAACTTCTTTATTTGTAATTTTAAAATTATTTTTAAACTTGAGAATATAATACTTTCACAGAGGACATTTGTGCATATGCACACACAAAGGCTGACGCCGCAGGCGAGACTGTCGCTAGACAGAACAGGTTTCCCCTGTCTGTTCTCCTAGGTATCGAGTGTCCTACTAACGCGTAGTTGGGGACAGTTATGGCATAGCTTCGGTACAGTGGGCATGCCGCAAAATCACTCGAAAAATTTGACGAGGGCTCCTAAATAGGTGGGGCTATTAAACCGTAGCGAAAATAATTATCAATAATGGATGGGCACGTTTGCCCAGATCGAATGGCGCACTCTATATACCGACCAGCACCCAGCTATTTGCGTAGTTTCTCCTGAGATAAACTGCTGTTTGTGCATTTCAGTTGAACAAAAGTTTGAATCGCAAATATTCAATTTCTTCCCGCCGTGCGCATGCGTGGGGGCCGCGTGTGCTAAATATAGTCGCTGAAAATTTGCCGCGGTTTTGAACGTCGCATTAAGACAAGTCCAACAAAGCTTTCCGTCTGAGCAGCGAAATAAGAGATCGGCATGCGGGCAAGTATTCCTGTCGCCGTGTCGCATTAGCTGTCTGGCCTCTCATACTTTTGACTTGAATAACACAACCTAGACCCGACTGTAGTCTACTCTGTTTTGTTACATTCCATCCATACTTGTCAATTCAACGCCACGTATTCATTCACGCCCCACTCCATAACCCAACCCAACACACAGCCAGCTCCTGCCTTAATACGCCTGCGCCTACGTCGGTGAAATTTTTTACTTACACAAGTGTCCAAAGTTCGAAGAAGACATACGTGATCGCGCTCTTTGTAGTCCGATTTATACTTCGCCGTTGTGTCCGATGCTGTGTCCTGACTGGCTGGTCAGACGATCGATCACGCCTGCATGGATGCTTGTTTCTTTCTGTAGTGACGAGTACACAGCTCTTGTCCGCCATCTTTTTTTCTTCCGTCTGCAAGCAAAACGATCCTTTTTAGAATGACTGACACAAATAATACGGAACTGTAAGCAAAGAGCAGTATACATTTTATAAAGCTATATGTAGAATACATACGAAGTTCGTCTCCATTGCTGCAGTGTTCAGATCACAATCTGGTTTGAAGGAGCTCTTCGATTATGTTCCTGCCATGTAGTTGTATGATACCACAAGGCGTATTATGTAGCTCAGGGTGCAGTTAGTGACGTATGCATATCATAACAATCAGTTGCGGCCTATGCATTGCAAGTCCCCGAAGACAACATCGCGTAAGTCCACTGCGGCTGTTGTTCACATTGGGAACTACGTCCTATTCAAACACGGCTTTCACTTTGTTTAACGTTACCTGCCCGTTCCATCCTTTGCAGCGCTTCTTTACGTCCCAGCCCTACGCCACCCCAATTCCTTTCACAGTAAATGTTAATTTAAAAAAGAAGTATATATTTTTTACCTGTATCTTGTTTTCAAAATGATCTCCACCTCAGCTTCTGATCACATGGCCACAAACATGTTTCAATCGGCACACATCACCTCTCCAATTATTTTCCATCTCTCCATTCACTCCTTTCATCTCTTTGCCCACTTACTCCTTTTCACTCCACCCACACTCTGTCCCACTCCATTTCTCACTCAGCTAGCTCACCCCACCCCACCCCACCCCCATTCGTTGTATTCGTCCTCTTGACCGCTCATTCTCCACACAGAGACAATGACTCCACTCGACCTCACCGTATCGTCCTAGGTTAAGTTATTCCACCCTCGCTCCATTCCATCCCACCTCAATCCATTCTAATGTTTTCTATTTGACCTGAATCATTCATCCCATTTTTTCTTTCCCTCAGATCTAAAACTACCCCATCCCACTAACTCACACCACCCAAGCATGTCCGTGATTGTCTGATTTGCACCATCCTCTCCCATTCTATACTATTCACCCCACCCAATCCACCCCCATCCCACCCAATCCACCCCCATCCCACCCAATCCACCCCCATCCCACCCAATCCACCCCCATCCCACCCAATCCACCCCCATCCCACCCAATCCACCCCCATCCCACCCAATCCACCCCCATCCCACCCAATCTACCCCCATCCCACCCAATCCACCCCCATCCCACCCAATCCACCCCTATCCCACCCAATCCACCCCCATCCCACCCAATCCACCCCATCCCACACCACTTCAACCCAGTATTCTCCCTCACCACCACCACAGACGTATTGCCCTGTAACCATGCGTGTACAAGGCACTCCAACTCTACACCTGTTTACGGTTCTATGGATTTCATCCAACAAACTGTGCTCCAACCCATTCCATTCCAATCTGTCCCACCCTGTTCCACCCATTATCATCTTAAAACTAATACTGATTGCACTACCACATCCACACCCGAACCCAGTCCAGTTCGAATGCAGCGTACTGCATCCCAACTTAGTCTTCTCAAAACCGGTCCTGTTTCATCCGACACACTGACTTTGACCCATTCCGATTCCTCCTACACCATTCCACCCAATTTCATTTCGAAATTTACCTTGAATGTATCACCATTGCATCCCCAGCCTGATAACACCAAATGCAATAGTTAGCATCCAAACCCACTTCACACAAATCAACACGTTCATACCCAACCCAGCATGATCCACACGGAGCGCAACTCCAACCCACCCATCCGATCCCAACCCATTTCATATTTCATTCCAATGTATAATTTTGGCCCTCATGCAACTTGTAAAGCCTTAAACAAACGGTGTAAGCATCAACGTAATTGCCTTCTGTTTGTGAACAATCCCCATTTTCCAGCTGTGAAAGACAATTAAATACCTAAGCATATCACTGGGAGGTAATTGAAATCTTATTTCTAACATAATTAAACCATTTTGTATATAGTATTTGTTCAGTCAATCAAAGACGCGCTATGGGAAGGGTTTTTATGCGGCAGATATGGTTGATGTAAGGAATGTTTGAAATCGAGACAAAATGAGTTGGCATTTTGTTCAACACTCAAATGTCAAATGTTTGAAGTGCATATGTAAATACTATGTGTGAGACAAGACTTCGATAACTGAAAGTTAAGCTGTTTACTGGACACGTCCATACGGATCCATGATAACAAAGACTTCATGAACTAAAGCACCCAACATCTAAACCTTTCCTCCAATCTCCTTTGCATTCGTTCCCTCTAGCCTTCACCTCTTCCTCCTTAATTTCACTTCCACACCACCCCCACCAGCCCCCGCCCCCATACCCCATACCTCCACCTCTTCTACTTATCTCTAGTTCCTCGTGGAATCAACCACTCCCAGAGGTGCCACGAGATAAAAACAAAATGTTATCATTTTATGACAAAATGCAAGCGTTTCTCAACGCTGGGACGGACACAGTCGTCTCTATTCACGGGGAGGCCTGTATCTGGCAGGCGGGGGAAAGTCCACGAGGCTTCTCACACACCCCAGACCCCCCGTCGCGAGGAAGTCATAAAAATGTTGGTATTCGTGTAGGGGGTAGACCCCCCTGGGAGTGACTACGTCAGGGGGTGCGTGGAGGGGGTCTGACACCTGCGCAGTGCCGGTGTCAGAGTCTGTAAGTGAGCTGCCGTAGGCAGAGCGGTTCATCCCTTCTATTAAGATAGTTTACTCCTTTTATCTATTATTGAATGAGTTATGTGGGGAGGGGAGGGGATGTAATGAGGGATGCTTTGTGGCTGTCGCCGTGGGCGGGCGTGGTAAACAAGAGATTGCCCCTCCCTCTCCCCCTCTGTCTTTCTCTCTCTTTCTCTCTTTCTCTCTTTCTTTCTCTCTCTCTCTGTCTGTCTCTCTATCTCTGTCTGGCTGTCTGTCTGTCTATCTGCCTGTCTGACTGTCTGTCTGTCTGTCTGTCTGTCTGTCTGTCTGTCTCTCTGTCTCTCTCTCTCTCTCATTTTCTCTTTCTTTGTCTGTCTCTCTCTCTCTCATTTTCTCTTTCTCTGTCTGTCTGTCTGTCTGTCTCTCTTTCTCTCTCTCTCTCTCTCTCTGATTAGATGATTAGAATTATGTAAGTCTCCGAGCTATCGTAAAACATAAAATTGTAAAGATATGACACGAATATGCTCCCTGGTTCCCAGAGCATACTTTTTCCTTCGTACTCTCTGCGGAATATACATGTAAAGACGGGGGTGGTAATAACATCAAAATACCATATGGATAATGAACAACAAACTAACAAAAAGCAGAAGAAACATAAATGCACAAGTGGTGTTTCAGGTCCAACTCATGGCAGTGGGAAATAGATTTCTCTTTCATCTACAAACTTACACAATTTGTTGTCGAAATAATGGAGAAAAAACCCCATAGATTTTTCCATCTAAAACTCCCATACTCTGAAATGAAATTTTGCTGACACAAGGGATTGCAAATAAAGTTTGTATCATCAAAATCTAGAAATGTTTGTTCCTGGAGGGATGTAAAGAAATGAATGAAATCATTAGATGACGTAGAAACGAACGTATTTCAAACGAAAACGTACATTTATCAGATCGTTATCGAAAAAACTAAAATCCACGGAGAAACCTAGGAAAACATCGTGTTTTTGCACTATTCAGAGAAGTATAGTTATATTTTTTTTGGCTGCTGCTTCTCCTTCTCTCCAATGTAAAGAGTTCAGACACGGTGGAATGAAATCGAATGAAATACGATGTAATCACTAGACTTAATACGTTGTTTTGATGAGTCCACCTGAGAACCATAACGTGAATTACAGCATTGTTTTGTGTAGAATCGTATGCGGTGGCAAAATGCAAAACACCACCACCATAATCACCACCACCACCGCCATTACCACCACCACCGCCACGACCACCATCACACCCACCACCCACAACCCCACCACCACCACCACCACAACCACCACACCCATCACCCACACCACTACCACCACCACCCCTACCACCACCACCACCACCACCACCACCACCACCACCACCACCACCACCTCCACCACCACCACCACCACCGTCATTACCACCACCACCACTAGCACCACCATCACCACCACCACCATTACCACCACCACCGCCACGACCACCATCACACCCACCACCCACACCACCACCACCATCACCACCACCACCACAACCACCACACCCATCACCCACACCACCACCACCACCCCTACCACCACCACCACCACCACCACCACCACCACCACCACCCACACCTCCACCACCACCACCACCACCTGCTGGAACCTGTAATGTGGGGACCTCCACATAATCTCATCCAAACTTTGAAGGTCAGGCACTTTTCATAAACCCTCTCTGCAGCAATAGGCTTCCATTTGTTTGTTCTGTCAACTTCCACAATGTACTTATGTGTTTTTTTTGTGGCACATAATGCTACTCTTGCAGTGTGGTACTTTTCCCCCCTAATGATGATAAAAATACAACATTAACATAACATAACATAACATAACATAACATAACATAACATAACATGACATGACATGACATGACATCGCATAGCATAGCATAGCATCGCATAGCATAGCATAGCATAACATACACTTTATTTATCCAGAAAAGAAATTGAAGGTTGCATTTCACTGGCTGTAAATACTGGTTACGTTCAACAGAAATTTCCTGATGCAAGATTAAAGTGACAAAGGATGACATCAAATGCACACGGGCAAGTGGTTGCGTTGCCAGAAGTCAAGATCATATTGGAGTTGTAGAAAACATGGTATAAAAAACACTCATATCTGTTGGAATAAAAAGATTGATAGTATCTGACTGAGTGTTTTTGGAGGACGGAATCATTGTAGCTCGAAATAAAAGTCAGACTCTGAACAGAAGAACGTTTCCGTGCTGTTCGGTGTGGTTGAACGCTGGAGTTGTGGAACTCAAGAACCCTCCACAATGCGAGCCAACGGCCAGGGGGAGTTATTCTGCCTACTCTTCGTTGCTCAACCGAAAGTGTGTTCTAATTGGCCGTAGTGAACGAAGGGCGAAGTAGACTTACGCGATCTTGTGTTCGGCAACTGTTGCATACAAACTGACCATAATGGATGACAGTCAAAGCGTGGACACTCCGCGACTCTCAAACGAAAGAGCGATGTTGTATGACCAATCAGGACGCAATATCGATCTACCTCGTCCAAGCGTACATCGGATCTCAAAGAAGACAATCGCCAAAGTCCACTTTGAACTTCGGACGCATGGTCAACCCCCAAACTCATTCGCGCGAGGCCGACAATTCGTCGTAGTGGTCGAAGCGTCGTCCAGTTACAACACACAGTAACCAAATCTTCTGCTCTGCAGTAGCGAGA
>JAWQFJ010005272.1:22500-25000 GCA_034096865.1 Theodoxus fluviatilis
GAGAAAAAAAACATTTGCACTCCAAACGAACCAGACATTCACATGCACACATGCAAAATACACACGTGCATGCACGCACACACACACACACACACACACCACGCACACACACGCACAAACACACACACACACACACACACACACACACACACACACACACACTCACTTTCTCAAACGCGTAATATTAGAGTTGGCACTAAATAATGTATCTACAACACTCAAGCTGTCCACTTATTTGCAGAGCACTCATACTTTTGTATTTTGAGAATGGGGAAAGAACTTTTGGACCTCGCTTTTTCCAGCGCTGTGTAATGTACACCTACTTATTACATCTCTAGCTGATATAGTGATGTCACTATAGCATGTCAGGCTGTTGTGTTTTACTACATTGTGAAAAACACACACACACAAAACTGGACGATATTAATTTCCCCCTAAATCTTCAAATGTGCGTCATGTCTGTAATTTTGTCAGCAAGGGAGATAACTCCAAAGACAGAGAACTCGTAACCGCTAATCCACAGTGTTCGTTTCGTGTTAAGTAATCGCCTCTCGATGAGTTCGGATTCGCATCTAGATAATTTCCCATTACTTTCCTTCAAAATTGTTTCAATGCTTTCAAACTATAGGGCGCTTAATTTTTCGTTTGTGGCTTCCGTATCTTGGAGCACTAGTCAAGTAGACTTACCAGCACCGGAAATAACAGGGTCTTTTGTTTGCAAAGGGACGCAACTCTTATTGCTATTCCACTTTGTTTCCTCTCTGATACGGATCACAGTGCTCTGTTTTGATATTTGTGACGGGTTCTCCCTTGAGGCGTGTTCTAATTGAGCGAAGTCAAGGTTTAACCCCCCAAAAAAAACATTTAGTTGTGGAGGTTTTCTGTTTTCTCGTTTTTGAGTGACAGCCATAAAGAGACCATATACATAGGCCATTGGCCGGCGTGTGCGGCGAGCCAGCGTATGTGTTCCGCTCTCCGAGACCGCTACCAGGCGCAGAAAGAAACTGTACCTAGGCTCGGCTAGCAGAACATGTTGCCTGAATGATACAGGCCATGGGAGAGGTGCTCTGATAACCCCATTGCTGTGGCTGCCTTGGCGGAGGTCTGCGCTCGCAGCTCTCTATTTGTACCGTACTTTAAATCAGTGCAGTGCGTGGGATCACACGTGGATGGGAAAGTTGTGTCCATATGTTCAGTGCATTTGTTTTTGGCGTTGAGGTCATTCCTTTGCATTTACATTCAGCTAGAAGCCAGTGAAATTGCCTGTTCTGTGTAAACATTTTTTGCTAACAGAGCACTGTCCAAACAGTTGAAAAGCCTTTTTTCATAAAGACATGCTTCTTTTGCAGTACTTGTGTATTCAACCAGGCATAACTTACCAACCATTGCTCATGTATCGGACACCTTAAAGTATCATTTTGTCGATGCTGTAATATGAAAATTGTCAAAAGTACCTGACCGATTTATATCAGGAGAACGGTCACGGTCCACTAGTAAGGAAGAGAGAGAAAAAGAGTGGGTGAAAAGGATGAGGGTTAAACATGACTGGGGGGTGGGGTGGAGATGGGGTGGGGTGGGGGAGATGACAAGGATAGGGTGTGCTGGGAGTTAGGGTTGGGAGATCCTGGATGGGTACAGGATGAGAATGGGGGATCAGGGATGATGCAGGGATGGGAATGGGAGTGGGGGTGGGGTGGGGTTATTGAAATGAATGAATGAAGTGATGAGTGGATGGATCATTTAGTGAATGAATAAATGAACGAATGAATAAGTGAATGAATGAACGAATAATAGATGGATGGATGGATTAATGGATGGATGATAAAAAAGAAAAAGAAAGACAGAAAAAAGAATGAATGAATAAATGAGCGAACGAACAAACGAACGAATGAGTGACTGAATCTTTCCAACTCACAGCAGGGTGGGGGAGGGGAATGTGGGATGAGATTGGGGTGGAGAGTGGGTGGGGGGGGTGGGGGGGGGGGTTGTTGTATGTGATCGGGGAGATGGGGTAGACTGGGGAAGGGAGTAGGGGATCTAAGTTTGGGTGAGGGGAGGGGCGGAGAGTAGGGGGAGGGGGTGGGGGCAATACGGGGAGAGGGTGGGGGGGGCAAGAAAACGTCACAGTCAGGTGAGAAGACCGAATTCCTCAGAATACTCTTCAGCAACAGTGACGTCACTCCTGCAATCAGGGAAACTGTCTGGTCCAGACGGGCCATCCTCCACAGCCCTGCGTGTAGTGAATATGGAAGCCTTGCTCTCGCTGCAAGCTGCTGCTGCATTTCCCGTGGGCCCCTCATACCCCCCTGTGGTTGGGGGTTAGAATACGCCCACCGCGTCTCCCTGCGCGATTAGTGAGAGGCGAATAACTCGGGACATCGAATGTTGACCTGCCCGCACTCTCAACAAGCTCACCGGATTTGTCGTGATCAATGTCAGGAGTGAAAAAATCTGTCAGGCTGTAAGCAGTGAATCTAACTTCATTCATCCATTCATCCAC
>JAWQFJ010005272.1:27500-30328 GCA_034096865.1 Theodoxus fluviatilis
AAAAACCCGCAACACACACGCACGCACGCACGTGCACGCGCGCGCACGCGCGCACACAAACACACACACAATTCAATCACATATTCCCTGACAAAACTATGCACGGACACCAAATGCCGTTTAACATGTCTTTCTTTGTCGAACGAAATTATGATACTAAGTCAAGTCATCGTCGAAACAAAAACGTGAGCACCAACAGCCAAAAGTGCACTATTCAGACCGCGAACAATATGCCTTTCATTTATATCACCATAGCGAGCTTCGCCCGCAGTCGGTTGCTACTAGCGGGTACGGCGTTCGAAGCTGCGCGGTTCCCAGAGTTGCATCCTTGAGCAAGAGGCTTACCTCGCATTGCTTCTCCCCACCCAGGAGTAAAATCGGGTACCTGTAAGGACAGCGATAGCGTACTGTAGCGTGACTAACCCTTGTGTGCAGCCTTGCACTGGGTTGATTACTCCTCACGGAGATTGGTACCTAGCTGTGTTTGTCTGATATGTCTGTCACTGCATTTGTCGTCAGGTGCCAGCGACTGATTGATCAAGCGGCCCAGTGACCAGGGGGTAAAGTGTAAAGCGGCTTGAGACCTGGACATGAGTGAAAAGTCGCTATATGATGTAAACATTTGTCGTAAGTCTATCTCCTTTGCCTCTACTTCCCGCCATTCCACTTCCCCTGTAACTCCTCCTCTTCTTCTTCTGCTCTCCTTCCTTTCTCTTCCCCTCCTCTCGGCCATCTTGTTGCTTGAGCATCGGTTAAAATTGCAACCACCACCTGCTACTCGCACTGTCACGTATGAAACACATTGATCATTAGTTGCGTAGACTTTTAGAAATAACCCGTAACTTTCCAAAGTCACGGTCGGTGTTATCTGACTCTACAATAATCTGATGTGCCCTTGTAAACAGACGAGCTCCTCTTTATCTGATGGAAGCCATTGTTAAATACACCAACGTTGTCTTTCTCTCCTTGGCTTCCTTTTCATTTCCGACTCCGCTCCTCCCTCCATCTCCGTCCCCAAGGGACAGAACTGCCAACTGCTTCCAAGGGCCTAAGAAGTCTCCGGTCATGCATAAATTTACTTTTGGCCTCCGTCCTTCCTCAGAGCGAGTCTTCCTGGCGAAAGGGGTAAGCCCACGGGGTGTGGTTTGTATATTGTTTTTGCATTTCTTCCCTGGAAATCGCGCCCTGGGCACCAGCGAACCCTTTGTTCCTCCACGCTTGTGCCTGTCCCCGCCAGGGTCCATATAATTTTCCTTTTGCGTCCTGACGCAAAGATAACAGCCCAGAGTTATGCAATATCGGGGCCTTCATCACAGACCTCACCCCAAGGCAGCGTCTCCGCACGTCGTCTTTGTCGCCGGGAAATTACTGTCGGCTGCTGTGAAAGGGGACTGGGCTGGGTTCCTTTCCACGTCTCCACCCCCTCTCTGCCCCCCTTTCCTTTAGCTTGCCCTTTATCCCCCTCCTCCTTGACTTTTCTCATTATCAGGAGCGGGCACGGGTAGTGAACCAGCTACAGGTATCTGTTGAGACAGTGCTAGAATAATGCTTCTGCTGTCATGAAGCTGGCGCCCCCCTTTGTTTTCCATGTGGTGTAGACTGGATGGGTGACGCTGCGCTGCTGACTGGACGCTACCAGTGCTGAGCTGAGGGATAGGCCTGCTGTGCATGAACTTCCTTTGTTGCTGTCAATAGGGAACTGGTTCAGGTGGAGGGCCTGTTGTGCACATGAGCTGAAACGCTGATTGTGGGAATAATGTGCGCTAAGCGACGCCCACTTCCCCCTCAATCGACTTTCCCTAGCGATCTGTTGACTTGTCCATTGGCTCTCTTCACTTTGGCGCCAGCTGTTACAGTGAAATCTTCAGGTGAGGTCTTGGAAGTTTGGAGAAAATCAAGTGCAGGCCTCGATTATGGGACTTCCACAGTGCAGGTGTTCCCCCAGGAAAATGGATGATCCTCAGTCAGGGCAATTTTTAAGACTGATCACTGGTGATTGCTCCTGCTACGGCAAACCCATCTACGGCTTTAGTCTCTCTCTCTCTCCTCTCTCTCTCTCTCTCTCTCTCCTCTCTCTCATACTCGCTCTCTCTATCATCTCTCGCACTTTCTCTCTCTTCTTCTCTCATCTCCTCTTCTCTCTCTCTCAAAGCCCCTCACTCCCTCTCTCTCTGTCCTCTCTTCTGTCCTCTATCTCCATCCCCCCCCCCTCTTCCCTTCCTCCCCCTCCCCGCCCTTGTCTCGTGCTCTCTCGGTCTATATCTCACTCCAATCCCTATTTACCACTCTCTCTATCTCTATTTCCCATCTACTCTTCTCTCTCTCCATCTCTCTCCTCGTACTTCCCTCGCTCTCTTCTCGTCTTTCTCACGGGTTTTCTCTCCGCTCCCCTCGTCTCGATCTCTCTCTTGTCTGTCGTTCTGGTTCTCTCCCTCTCTCCCTACCACGTCTCTCTATATCTATCTCCTATACTCCCATTTCCAATATATCCCTCCGTTACTATCTCCTTCTCTACTCTTACCACCATCCGTACCCTCTTCTCTCTCTCTCTCTCTACGTCTCTCTCTCCTTCTCTCTCTCCCCCTACTCCGTCTTCTCTCTTCTCTCTCTTCTCTCTGCATTCTCCTTCTCTTGAGTTTATACTCTATCTCTCTCTTATCCTACTCTCTCGCTCTCTCTTCCATCCACATCTCTTTCACTCTCTCTCAAATGCCTTCACTGAAACACTTAATTTTATATGTCCCTGTGATGAAACTCACTAATGAGGAAATATGTTTGGTGGAGGGATGCAGTCGCTGTAAATATTGAAATAGGAATAATTGATGATG
>JAWQFJ010005273.1:7500-15000 GCA_034096865.1 Theodoxus fluviatilis
GAGAGGATAGACAGAAAGAGAAAGAGAAAGATTTAGACAGAAGAGAGAGAGATAGAAAGAGACAGAGAGAGAGACAGAGAGAGACAGAGAGAGATAGAGAGAGATAGAGAGATACAGAGAGAGAGAGAGAGGAAAGAGAGGATAGACAGTGAGAAAGAGAAAGATACAGACAGAGAGAGAGAGAGAGAGAGAGAGAGAGAGAGAGAGACAGAGAGACAGAGAGAGAGAGCATATCTTACAAGCCAGAGTAAAAGTGTTTACATATATTTTCTGCCCGGTTTGCATGTTTAACAATATATGTACATTTTACATTGTAGATATAAGAAGTAATGACGGAGAAATATTAATACAGTATCACACCGTTACAGAGTCTGAGAATTTTTCAACCATTGGGTTGTGTAGTTTGAAAGCAAGATAAATATTTCGAAGTATTTCTTTCGAACTTCACCAAAGTTATTGCAGTCAAACAGAAAATGTTGGCGTTCTCTACTTCATTCCCGTAAATTTTACAATATATATATGGAGGTTCACTATTCTTGTATCGTTTCTTTGGATTTAGTTTGCACAACACCGAGCTGAATATGATAAAGATAACTATAATTATATATATTGATATCATTCAGGTATCGTTGGCATTCAGATCTACCGGTACTTTTACACCTTATGTACACCGTGAAGCGCTCACTGTTCTTTAGCCGGAAGTACCAGTCCTGGTAGCACCAGCCTTGGAGTCTGTGAGAAAGAGCTACCAGGAAAACTCTTTCGTTTGTACTTCCGCTCTTTCTCCGAAAAAATGTAAAACCCATTTTGGACAAAAGGTTCTCTACATTTTGGCCCAGTAATATTAACATGTTCGAGAGATCACCATAAGATTCGCCTGCTTTAGGAGCTTGTCTGCTGGCATCTTGCACAGTCTCAACAAGTATTTCATTGCTCTGATCACAGAATGTACAAAGAAATAGTATCTACCCGTCTCTCCATATATATTAGTATTGGTCGATCTTGCATCTACACCCATGAATCGCCTGCAAGCAAACACAATGAACGTTTCGCATAATGTCTCGGTTCTTCAGCCCCCTTAGTTCTGCGCCATAGAGCAGAGAAGGTAGCATCTGAGTATCAAATAATTCAAAATACACAGTCATATTCAGGCTGTGAATGCGCAAATAGTTTTTAGCAACTAAATAGTTTTTTGCTTGCTTGCCTCTAACTGACGCCGTCAAGAGCTGTTTTGATGGACAGTTTTGTTAATAAGAGTTAACGACTTTAAGTGTTGTATTGCCTTAACTCCACCTCTCACCTTTTGCCGAATATCCCACACGTCGAAAACATATTTCTTTGGTTTTCTCAGTGTTAACGTTTAGACCAAGTACTTTGGCTGTTTCATGCAAACTATTGATCTATGTGGCATTGTAGCCTGGTTGAGAGAGAGAGAGAGAGAGAGAGAGAGAGATACAAAGAAAGACAGGAGAAGAGAGAGAGAAAGGTAGAAAGAAAGACAGGATAAGAGAGAGAGAGGGAAAGAGAAAGACAGAAAGACAGAGGAAGAGAGAGACATAGAGAGAGAGAGACACAGAGAGAGAAAGACACAGAGAGAAAGACACAGTGAGAGACACACACAGGGAGAGAGAGATAGAGAGAGATAGAGAGAGATAGAGAGAGATAGAGAGAGATAGAGAGAGAGATTCAAAGAAAGACAGGAGAAGAGAGAGAGAAAGGTAGAAAGAAAGACAGGATAAGAGAGAGAGCGAGGGAAAGAGAAAGGCAGAAAGACAGAGGAAGAGAGAGACATAGAGAGAGAGAGACACAGAGAGAGAAAGACACAGAGAGAGAGTCACACACACAGGGAGAGAGAGAGAGAGAGAGAGAGAGACAGATGTATATATATCTACACTCACCCCTGCATAAGAGTCCATCGGAGGAGGAGGAGAAGCCATCAGGACACACACACTCAAAGCTGCCTGGAGACGGGACACACGTGGCCACTCCCTGACAGGGGCGGGACTGGCACGCGGCTGTGGGCGGGAAACACCCACGTGAATAATTCACTTTGTTGATAAATGATGTGATGCTAATTAATTTAATAACTAATGTAACTAAATGAACTATGCTGAGCCATTCATACATCGTCTTATGAGAACTCATTTAATGCTTGGTAATCTGAGCCTTCAGCAAGTTCAGGGGATTTCCTGGTGGAACACACACACACACACACACACACACACACACACACACACACACACACACACACACACCCGCCCCAGTATAAGCTTCGCACAGTACACACTAAGTACTCAATATACACTAAAAAAGAAAGAGTAACTCAAACATCTAATCGTAAAAAAGGGGTCTTATCCTATCAGTTTCATATAAAACCCAAAGGGTTTTGTGTCTGTGTATCTGTGTATCCATCCAGTCTATGCGTTCGGCCGCCCGTGCACGGATCTCCGTGAAATTTGGCTTGTTGCTCCCCCGTGACTTGATGGGGGTAGTCGTCGCGTTTTGGAAGGCGTACCTCCGACCGTTCCGGAGATATTCACTCTGGAGCTTTTTAGCCATGGGACTGTTGAGGGCAAAGGGAGGCAACTCGGCTCCAACGTGTGCTTCGTGATGCACGAGGTTTTACGGGTTCGAGCTCAGCTCATCTCATCACACGTTGATGTTTCGTGAATGGGAGGGGGGTGGGGGGTGGGGGGGTGGAGGGGGTGGGGGAGTGAGTCTACGGTATGGTTATTTGGAGGGGGGGTGAGGCTAGGGGGTGGGGTGATGCCGGGGGGTGCGGCGAGACCGGGGGGGGGGGGGGGGGTGAGGCCGGGGGGGGGGGGGGTTGGGGGTGGGAAAGTATCTACGGTACGGTTATTTAGGGGGAGAGGGAAATGGAAAAGGTGGAGACGGGAAAAGGTGGAGACGGGAAAAGGTGGAGACGGGAAAAGGTGGAGATGGGAAAAGGTGGAGACAAGTAAACCATCTAGTAGTTGTAAATACCCATGTCAAAACTAATCGCAAATGTATATGCACATCAGGCGGTTGTGGATGCAACATGAATAGATGGCCGTGTGGACCTTTGTGTCGTGTCACATCCAGCATCACAGTCTGACTTCACGCACAACGACCCGTGTAC
The DNA here is from genome assembly GCA_034096865.1 of Theodoxus fluviatilis. Taxonomy (NCBI): domain Eukaryota; kingdom Metazoa; phylum Mollusca; class Gastropoda; order Cycloneritida; family Neritidae; genus Theodoxus; species Theodoxus fluviatilis. The sequence goes on from JAWQFJ010005273.1 coordinate 10,622, forward strand.
ACACCGCATTGGTACTGGACAGCCTGAGGAGGAGAGCTGGCATTTCTTCCGCAGCCCACAGTCAGGTTCTTCTGTGCTGGAAAACATAAAGATATTACTCGGATTCCCTTTAATGACATAAGCGTTGAATCAGACGCTCAAATGTGTTTGATGTGTGAGCTTCTTGTGCGCATTTGTTGTCGATCTTCCGAGAAGACACCGTCTTCTGCATTTTGTTTCGGACGTCGCTTGCACGTCGAGATGCGTCGCTTTCAGTTTAGTAGAGATGGACATTTATATCATTTGTAAGATTAGTACAAGTTACAGGAAACAATAAACATTATATACTGCGAAGTTACATCGCTAACAAGAGTTGTGTAAATCGGTCATTAAGTGATACTAGCCAAGCAGACAATAATTTAAAATAAAACAAATAAAACATATTTTGACAACAAAAAATTGCGAGAAGAAATGTAAAAGCGTGTGACGAAAATGTTCGGCAACGTTTGGCAAGTGGCTGATAAGTATCCAAATGAGGGTACCGCTGTTCAGTTTAACGTTCACTTGAAAATCATGGCAGTGACAGAAATGTTTCTAATGCCATAGCGTTGTATTCATTGCGGGATGATAGTGAGGTCAATTGAGACACACTGGAGACTGCATACAGAGTGAGCTGCCAGACACTTCCATCCCTGCTTGACTGCAGTGGACCTCGTGCCGTCCTGGCCTGCCTCAGGACCATTCCCACAGGCAGCCCCAAGCAGCATCTGTGCCGCCTCACAGAAGATCAATTGATCAACTATGGATGTCTTTTCCTTTATAGCGGACAAGTATTTTCTCCAGTTTCCTAATGGATGTAGCTTCGTCAGCATCCAGCAACTGTTAAGGCCAAGCCACACGGGAAGCAGAAAACACTTTCGGCGCGTTTTGCATTGAAGCACGGCATTCAGCGGTTAGCCTCATAGTGCGCCACACGCGAAACAATGCCTTGCGAAGCAGACTTCGAAACACTACATCGGGAGTAGTTCCCCGTTTATTCATTATATTGCGATACCAGCAGCGATGATGATGTTATCATTCAACTCTCCTTGCGGCCATTGCGAGAAGACGACAAAAGCCAAAGTGGTTCATGCTCTTGAATTAGTTCATTTAACCGAGTAGTTTTCTCTCCTGCAAGAGCCGAGAGGTCCCGTCGCCCTCACAGCCACTGCGTCCGTGTTGCTGTCGCTGGGTCAATTCCTGCATTTGACCCACATTCGAGATATCCAAATTTATATGATAAAAGGTGTCTCTATTTGACGTGGTTGCTCAATTTTGACGCACAGACTCCAAATATGACAGTGGTTTGTTTTAATATGCAATTGTTTGTTGAAGTTTTCTCAACAAAAAATCGATGCGACAAGAAAGTCTGCCAATTTGTATAATATCACGGCACCATTTGATTGGCACGCGACACAAGCACTCCCAGACACGCTTTGCGATTTAGAACATGTTGAAGAGTACAAAGCACGAGCGAAGCACTGTGGCGAGATCACCCCCTTCCCTCTTTGGCTTAAGTTGTTTACCTCTTTTACTTATTATGGCTCCGCCGGCCGTAGATGATAGCAATATATCATGGCCCCGCCAGCCATAGCTTAGTCGAAAGTTTCCATGCCCGTGTTCACGGGAAAGTGTTTTCCATTGGTCGGAAGGAAGAACGTTACTGGAGACTTGACGAGGGAGGGGCCTAGTCTTATATGGGGGTCCTGCGATTGGCTGGAAAATGACCGTGTTCACTCGTGTCCGTGCAGAAAGTATAAATATGCCTAAACATCAGCGCCAGGGCCGGCGACTAACATCAAGACCTAACGCCGTCCCGAGGATTGCGTCACTCTCCGCGCCAGAAGTTGGGTCATTCCTCGCCACTCCAGAGACGCCGATGGTTGCGTCATTTTCCGCGCCAAGATATTCCGTCATCCTTCCTCCCAGCACTCCATGTTAAGAGGAGATACCAAGCTTGCAACGCCCATGTCCACCTCCGAGTGAAGACACGCTTGCAACGCCCGTGACCATCTCCTGGTGAAGTCTCGCTTGCGACGCCTGAAGCCGTCCGTACAGAACAAATACCGATGACAGAGAAAAGGCAGAAGCCTCTTTGAAATAATACAAATTGGTTTGCTATGGTTGTGCTTGTGATCGAATACAATTGCTTCCCCTTCCCCTTCCCCCCATCTTTTCCCTCGGGTGCATCAAGAACTGCTGCGACAAAGATTCCCGAGGGCGAGGGGCCCTCGTGACGTCTGAGCGGTTGAACCACGATTGACACGCAGCTCGTTCAAGAGCAGCAGCCGAGACAAGAGTGAAGGACTGTCAGATAAGTTACCTTTGATCGGCTGGTGGGCCATTCGTTCTCTTACTTGATTATGATTATGATTATGATTATGAGTATTGTTGTTTATGCTTGTATCCCTCGTGTTAACGTTGATTCATTTCTCCATCACCCTGGCAAAGTAATTAAAAGATTTTGACAAATTGATCTATGACCTCACCGTCTTTCTGTCTCGGTTTGTCTTTGATGGAATGACTGTGTGAGAGAGTGTCACAAGTGGATCAAGTGAATTCCCCTAGACCTTTGATCTTTGAGTAAAACGAGCTGGTCCGGCTTGCGACAAGCACCGTTGAAGCAAAGCAGAACTGTCTTGCTTCAGGGCATGACACACGGGAAGCACGCCGAAACGTCGGGCTTTTGGGTTTGCTTCAAAGCAAAGCAATGCTTTTTGCTTCTCATGTGGCTTGGTCTTTAATTGGCGCATTTTGTCAAGCAGCAGCACTGCACGTCCATATTGTTATTCTCAATGCCACTCTCAACAAACAGGGGATGGGAGTGAGGTGTGTGTGCGTGTGTGTGTTTGTGTGTGTATGTGCGCGCGCGCGTGTGTGCATGCATGTGCGTGTGTGTACGTGTGAGTCTGCGTGTATGTGCATGTGTGTGTGTGTGTGTGTGTAGTTTTGGGGGAACGACTCAATGCAACGCAAGGAGGAGAAAAGAGTTCAAAATTAGCATTATCTTAACACTCTGTTGCTTCTTCATACCTGCCACAGAGAAGTAGGCCAAACCAACCCTTGACCCTTCAACCAGATGCAGCGTGACCTCCAGGGGAGTGGTGACAGTCACAGTACTTCCGCTCTCCACCTTGCTGCTGTTCAAGGAGAAGTAGGATGTGTTGCCACAAGGCCGATTGCTGACGTAGAAGGACACTTGTACCGGGGTGTCAGTGGAGCAGTCCGCTGTCTCCACCACACACACCCAGTCCCCAGCAGTCTCCACTCCAGACGACGAGTGGACAGTGGTCAGCTCTTGGCCTGAGATCCTGGTCGGAGGAGTGGACACGATGGACACGTCTGGAATGGAAGGAAACTTGAGAAAGCTGTGTGGCTCGAAGAATGAACTGCACAAACCTTGCTTTGATGGGCACATATTTTGAACTCTGTTTGAAAGTAAGTACAAATAATGATACAAAAAATTCAGTTTAACTCCTTGCGAACATAGGAGCTTTTCGAAAAGGAATACAAATATTTAATAACAGACGCATGGCCAGCAGAAACATCATCACGACGAACAGAGCAGTTACCGGTAATGAAGTCGAAGTTTCATGTCAGTATTTTACAAAGAAAGTCAAATGTTGGTCCTCCTTACATTTCTTTCAGCGCTACAGGCATCCTGAACTTGTTCCAAATTAGTGTACACTGCCATGTAATTCTGTCAAAGTATACGACAAAGACTTGTAATGAAACAATCACCATGATAACCTTTGGAACTCTCATTATCGTTGTTTGCAGTCACTTGGGTGGGTGGGAGGGTGAGTGGGTGAGTGGGCGAGTGGGTGGGTGGGTGGGCGGGTGGGTGGGTGGTTGAGTGAGGGATTGAGTGGGTGGGTGGTTGAGTGAGTGAGTATGTGGGTGGTTGAGTGAGTGGGTGGGTGGGTGAGTGGATGAATGGTTGAGTGAGTGAGTGCAGGGAGAGAGAGAGAGAGAGAGAGACAGAGAGAGAGAGACAGAGAGAGACAGACAGAGAGAGACAGACAGAGAGAGACAGAGAGAGAGATTGATTGATTATTATTTTTCAAGGGAAATACATGAATTAGGCATAACTGCCTATTTTACATCCAGCCCTTGTTGAAAGAAGAAAACAAACAAACAAACAAATCCAATCCCATTCCCCACCCCTACCCACCCACCCACCCTCTATCCCACACAAAATTCACACAATGACACAGGTTACAATAAATTCATGGTAACGAAATACCAAGTTGAAAATAGCCACAAAGTGAATTTAGAATAAGATGAAAGTATCTAGGATGACTGCATAAGAAAAGTATGCAGTTTCAATTTAAATTTCTCCAAAGATTTCGCAATTTTTA